>PDGT01000004.1:6687636-6713513 GCA_003671415.1 Megathymus violae | reverse complement strand
TTTATTCAGAATTAGCTTAAGATGAGCACAAATCAATACTGGATTATGCCTCAAATTCTCAGAGACCGTGCACATTTATTTAGTCTCCATGTAATTATCTGGAAGCTCATTATTAGCATTATAGTACACGCATGTATGAAGCGATAGTTGGCTCTTTGATCCACCAAAATGGGCAAATTGTATTTCAGCGCTATATTTACAGGTATAATTTTCGGAAAAATCTATGTGCAATAAACCCACAGAAGGTGATAATTTTTGTTTCAGAGATTGGATTGACCTGATCTAGTGAACACAATTCGCCACGATTCATGTATACTGTTAAGTTTGAATGAAATAACTTTACAAGAGATTTGTTTGTAGTTTTATATGTTTCTTTTATAGTCTTTTTGCATGTTTTCTCTTTTCCCTTAAGTATTATTTTTACATTTTTAGTAACCCACCTTTCATAATTTACATAATCATTTTCACTATATTTAGATATATTATTTCTTTATATTGGCAGTCCGTACAAGATCTTTCCAGGCATTTAAAATTTAATGAGTTTTGGCAGCAAAGTGTCTTTGTTTCATTAGAAGCAGATCCATGACATATTATTTTAGATTTTTAAAGTGCCCGAACTATATAATCGCTGTTTTCGTGTAATATACATAAACAGGTATTTCTTGAAGATGCTTTCGGAAATAACACCCAGAAAGGACGGTATCTCCTGAATGTCTGTTAAGAAATTTTGAATTGAATTACGTCTTATTTAAAAAACTCTTGTGCAAGTTCAGGAGGATATCATTTAATAAACGTATCTGTCGTTTGCTTTTGTTACGGGTAATTGTTTCATTTTTTCCTGAAGTGAGGCGACTGTATTCATCTTGTCTTAAAAAATCCTCTATAACTTTTCTGACATCACCTCTTATTCCGTTTTTAGTCAATTCAGCTGTATATACTATCTTACTTTTTTGCTTCTTTCCTAGCTTTCTCACACGCGTTTTATATTTCTTTAAAGCACGCTTCATTTCTTGACCCTATTTTGACAAATTCAAATTTTCCATTTTCATTTTTCTTTTATTACGTGCAGCCACAGCTCTACCGGCCTGAATACGTGAATGTATCGAGGAAGGACTTGTTGAAGGTGTATTTTCTTCAAGAAAGGTGGCAGCTGCGTTTTTCATTTTTAAAAGCTCTCTCCGTTTTCTTGACTTTTCACGCCATATTTTTCTAATTGACATTGTTCTCTTGGAATATACTGATCTATAGTTTTGATGTCTCCTTTTTCTTTCTTTTTATGGTATCTCTCTCGGTCTATCTTTCGTACTTCCGCAAGTGCATATTCATTCATTTTGGCACGGGCCCTGTGCATACTTAATTTTTTTTGTTCACGTCGCCTTCTATTTTTTTCATTTTCAGTAAATTGAAATTTCCACCTACTTACCCTAAGCATTGTATCTGCAAAAGAAATGAATGGTAGATTTTTGACTCATGACAATGAATTACAAGTAGTTTCTATATGATACTTCCCATAATAAGTAAAAATATTTATAACAATACCAAAAAAACACTTCCTTATTTATGTTTTTAGAATCATAATAAATGATAACCATCAGATTTCCTTTTATAATATTTTTTAGGTTTAATAAAACATGTAAATATAAACTGAACACGGCCCACGGAAGGGTACGAAATGGTATATTATAATATTTTAATGTTAATGGTTTTTTCGAATCGTAATATTAAGAGCATACTCTTTTGGATTTTCTGTTTATGACCCACTCATTTATCAGCCTTTACAATTCCCATTCTGTGCTTAAGTCTTCCCTAATTAACACTCAGACCATTCCTGGGCCTGGGCCATCTGAATTCAACAGTTTCTTAAAAACACAATTTATATACTCCTAGGCTTTTAAATATTTAGTGTACTTCAACTATAAGACGCTTGAGATACGCACCAGATTTCAGAAACACGAAGTTTTGTAGAGAAACTATTTGTACTCAACTACTTCGTTAATGCACCTCCGGCAAACTACTTCCTTCACTCTAAGACTAAGTTTAAACTCTAATCCGCTACCTGTTACCTTGTTGTTTATTAATTTGTTTTTACTTTCGTACTTTAAAAGTACTTCTTTTAGTTTGTAGTTTATAATATTTTTTGAGAGAACATAGGATTTTAAGCAGAATATTTAAATCATAACCGAGGTAAAAGCAAAGGCTTACAATTCAATTTTTAAATCTTATTTTTTTTTTATGTTAATAGCCGACAAACGAACAGACGAGCCACCTGATGGTAAGTGATCACCGTCGCCCATGGACATCAGCAACACCAAAGGTATACTGATGCGTTGTCGGCCATGAAATGAGAAGAAGTTAAGAAAGAAATTACTGGCTCTCAAGCTCCCAGCCGGAACACGACAAGTCGTTTGGCGGCTGACTCACGCAGGAGGGTGGTAGCTAGCCAGGCAGACTTCACGGAAAGATAATAATACTAGTAATAATATTAATAACTGGTTAATAATACTGATAATATAATCCTTACGAGAAGCCCTACCACCAAGTAAGCTGGCTTCTGTCGCCTCTCACGACACCCTATTCTCGCAGCATAGGATTGGGGGGAGTATTCTAGGCCGCCCCAATACGGCCAGAATCATTTATCATAATCTGGTGTCTGGCTATTTATTCAAAGTATTTGGCCGCCCTTTGGATTCTTAAATTGAATTTCTTCTCTTCTTTAAAATAATATAGAATTAGCACGTAAATAATTTGTTTATTAAAGATCGTGCAATGACCGTGGCGAGGAAGTAACTATAAACTACGGGCTGGTGGACAGGTCTAAACATGATTGGCTGCTCATAACGCCACACTAAATCCTTATTTGGTGGCGATTAATGCTAAAATGTGCATCCAATTTACCTCTGTTTGTAATGTGTGAATGTAGTTATAAAGCTTCATGTATCATAAAGTTAGTCTAAATAAATTAATGATTTAGAAGCACTATCTTAAATCGAACCCTTCATACGCTATGTTATCTGTTGCATGTTACATGTATGTTTGTAGCTTTTGACTCCAACTTTCCATAACCATAAATGACTAGTCTAAGATATTGAATTGTAATTTAATATTCAGAGAGGTTGCTCATTAAACCCACAAAGTTTCCTCCGATGCCTGTTTCAGTTGCTTTTCCGCGATGCGATATGTATATTTTTAATGCAAATAAATAAGCCCCCTGTTGGTTGTTGGTAACCAACATTTATTTTATTTTTTTTATTATAAATGACAAGATGTCATTAAGAATATATTATTTAAAATATTGAAAAATGATGGTGTAAAAAGACAGTTAAAAAATTAACTCCGAACTATACAGTTATCTGTTTAAAATCTTCCTTGTCGAGTTTACTTTCACTGCCCACGATGAATCCAGGCCCTATTCTAATACAGTGCTGGTTAATACATTTAGGTCCTTCGAAATATTTTGGTTCTACGAAAGGAAAGTTATCCGTGGTAGTGAAACAAAAATAATTCGACGTGTGTACGAGGGGACATTTTTATTTTCTTGTGTCAAATGCTAAGGAAACCCAGCGTGCCACCGAAAGGAAGATCAAGGAAGTAAACCTGCATAAAAATTAAAATATATATATATTATTTACAAGAATCGAAATTTTCGCACTGTGCTGTATTCACACCGTATTGGATAGCCTACCTGCGTTAACTAGAGAGGAAAATCTCGTCGAAATCGTCCAATCAGCATATACGACTGCAGGTGATTCGACCAATAGCCAGCGTCAAGTTTATAACGATAAATCGGCGGTGTGACGAGTTATTATACAGCCGTCAATTTTATGAAACTGATTTTTAGCGTTTTATACTTTTTAATTTTGATTTCAATGTAATTTGATAAATATATTTTATTGCAATGTATTAAAACGTCTATTAGTAATATATACGAATTACTGTAAAAAGTTCTAAACTATGGAGCAAGGCAAACACGATTCAGTTTCCGAGATCTGGGCTGAGGCA
Organism: Megathymus violae; assembly: GCA_003671415.1. Classification (NCBI taxonomy): domain Eukaryota; kingdom Metazoa; phylum Arthropoda; class Insecta; order Lepidoptera; family Hesperiidae; genus Megathymus; species Megathymus violae. The sequence goes on along the minus strand of PDGT01000004.1, from coordinate 6,709,514 downwards.
AAAGATTCGGGTAAGAAAGTGGCATTATTGAGGAAACAAAAAATTTGTCCTAAAGTAAAATGTAATTGAATTAATCCCAGAATCAATCTCCGTTTTATCCGTGGAAGCATTACAAGTCAAAGAAGAAAGACTTCGCACCTTGTTTAAAAGGTAAGTAAAATTAAACTTTAAATTGATGGAAGTAAAGACCTCGGACTAGGACGATACTGATGTCGTGGAAGAAAATATTTGGTAACACTTTCTAAATTGAAAAAGTTTTCAAATTCTTTAGCAGACACACCTTCTAGTGTGCAAAGAATAAAAGATAGCTTCCACATTCTGATTACAAAAGTTTTTTGGTCTATTTGAATCAGTAATGAATAACTATGACAAGCTATAAAAAAATGAGACCATTTATTATTTAAAAAGCTTCCTGAAGTGTGAATCACTAACTTTAATCAACAACTTGCCCATAGTCAATGATAGTTTTGATGAAGGCCTACAGATTTTAAATGATAAGTACAATAATGAATACAAAATTCGTAACGAACATATAAACATTATATTAGATTTGCAACCAATTGTAAAATCAAATTCTAGCAATATGAGAATGTTTGTGTCTATTGTAAAACAGCAACTTGCTGCATTACGTAATTTGAAATGCAATATATCCCAATGGGATCCAATTTTATTGTGTGTGGTGATACGCAAGTTATACTTTCTTAGTAATAGGATTTTTCAGCTTGTACGCGATAAAGAACATTGTAACGTGCTCATTGATTACACTTAGCTCGTTACGAAATTTAATTCGTAATTTTAAAATTTCCTAACCTATTAAAGATTATTCCTAATTTTAAAAGTATTGTTATTTGTTGTTATGGTTATTTTTATAAACATGTAATGTCATATGTGGTCGTTTCTCTTCAATTTGACATAGTCTGTGAAATTATATCACAGATTACTTATCTCGTCCATTAATGTATTTCTATACGTTACAGATGCATAATGGTTGGAATTAGATTTAATTAATAATAAATCATTTTCTAATTTTACATCTCGAACGTAGTGTATTTGGGTAAAATAACTAATGTAACTTAATAATTTACTTTATTTAATTCAGTTTCGTAACGATACAATTTATTTTGGTAATAATGTAAAGACCTCTATGATAATCTGTGAAGACGATTCTTGTTTGTGTATGTCTGTGCTGTCCATCGCTTAAGAATTGACTTGACCACTGTCTATTACTTATCAACTACACTTCAAGATGGCAGAACGTTTAAATTTTGTTTCCAGATATTTTTTTTTATCGTGAGCCATCTGGTCCGATCATTTAAATAATAATATATAATATAATTATTATTTCTTTATTTAAAATGTCTGTGGACACAGTGATATAACAGCATATATCTATTTTCCAGTAAACCACAAATATTTTCTGACCACACTTAGACTTCTATGACACGTTAGTTTTAGTATTAAAAAAACATGTGGATTATTCCAGATTTGGCTCGGAAGCGGTTTTTTCTATAATGCTGCCGTATTTATTTAATTAAGTAAGGCGCGTTTATCGCGGTAAGCTTTCTAACTGATAAAAATATTTCTAAATTTACTGTAATGATGACAGAAGGTAACGTAAGTTATTTGTTTCAAATTTTCTTTCTTTCTTTGTTTTTCATTTTTCTGCTTTCTTTTTTTTACTTTTTCTCATTCCGACATCCTGCGGCTTATTTTGATTCTTTCTAGCCTTTAATTTTATATTATCATTGGATTGCGTAAAGGCTTGGAGCTTCATGGGAACAGGAACATATTTTGAACTTGCTTAAATCGCTATTTGAAGAGATGGCTTCCGGTTGATCCCGAAGCGCAGACGCTGACAAGAATGCGCTGTACGTTTTCATAGATGGTCGTTATCTGCATATTGATTGAAATTGAACTGTAAGTCATTGCACTCTAATTATAAGACCAGTATAAACGAGATATATCCTTTTATTTTGTTAAATTTTGGTACTTGTTTATTGCTTTCTGGTGGCAACTAATACTAATATGTTATTTAAAGCTGGTGTTTCCAAATTTTATTTAATAAACCACCAGTTCACCAGTGACTCGTTTCATTTAACACTCATGCTCAACACAGCGCCTGCCCTACGATTAAAGGTTCCAATATCTGAGGAAACCAGGTAATGACTGTAACCATGGCGCCCGATTCTATTTCTTTATTTTCTTGTTTTTAATTTTTTTGTTTTGTTTATAAATTTTGGTCACAAAGCCTATACCATCTGGCACACAAGCGGGGGACTCAGATACCCCTTCCATTTTAACCCTTTTCTCTCCCTGTTTTACATTTTTTTTTTGTTTTTTTTTTATATTTTCTTTTGTTACAATCTTCTGTACAAAGTCTTAGTGGCTTTCTAGAAACTCGTGCATTAGCATTAGAAAATACAGAGCATACTAACCAAGAAAAATCACGTAGAGTCGTTTGTTGTGACAGAAAAGCCTCCAGTGACGAACCTGATAACGAAGTCTTCGCCTACATGTCTGTTATATGTAAGTTGCCACACAAACTATTTTCATGTTCTCAATTTAAATAAATGTCTGCTGATGCTCGCTTTGCGCCAGTCTCTGAACATGGTTTATGCAATATATGCCTTAATAAGTATTCTAAACCATGCAAGTTGCAATTTAAATGTGATATCTGTATGCAAACACATAATAAATTATTGCATGAAGAAAAAGCTTCTCCAGTCACATTGATGTCTAGCATCTCAGACACCCACGTGCTTCTGCCAACTGTCAACGTAAAGTTGATTGCGAAGAATGGTACCGAAGTGCATGTTGAAGCGTTGCTTAATAGTGCCTCTCAAGTATCTTTTGTTAGTTCAGAGCCTGCTAATTTAATGCAATTAGAATTAAATGTAACGAAATCCGGCATCATAGGTATTGGTAACAATATAAAGAATTTAGACAAATATGTATCATTACAAATTTATTCACTAAACAATGATTTTAATATAAAACTTTCATGTTTGATCATGGATAAGATATCACCAAAGGTACCTCAAAATAATAAAGACTTGTCAAAATTTCTATTGCCTCCCAACAACAGCATGGCTGATAAAGAATTTCATTTCCTGAGCAACATATATTTTATAAGCAGTGGAAATATTTTCCCAAGTTCCGTTACCATATGAACCTGAGACATTAATTAACTTATCAGCTTCACCAACCTAAGGTAGACAATGTGTGCCTTCTCCAACACTCCTGCACACTGTGTTTGGCTATGTCATAACAGGTAACTTTTCAAGCTTCACCTCTTTAGATCAGGTTGTTTCTTTATTTTGTACTAAATGTGATCCACAATGTAACGACTTAATTACGAAGTTTTCGAAGATTAAAAGTGTGTCAGAAGTGTTTAATGAGAACCCTGCAGATTGCCTGAACAAGGAAGTATTGCTTCTATAATACAAATATTTGAAGCTGAACGAATTCCTGAGCTTAGATCAGTTTCAAGCATAATGTGTAGTGTGATTAGTATGACTTCGAATAATAAGGAATGTCTTGATGTCTTATATAAGTATTCATATATCTGTAAGATGCAGAGGATTCTCGCGTATGTGTTGCGTTTTTGTAATAATACTTGGTTAAAAATAAACCACATAAAAATTATATTACAAGGAAAGAAATTAGTAATTCTTTAATATTAATGTTAAAAAGTGAACAAGAGAAATATATGAAAGACGATATTCATGCTGTCAAATGTGACAATAGTGTTAACAGTAGTTTGAAATCGTTATTTCAATTCAGTGATGACAGATGTTTGCTTAGAATTTGTGGTTGTTTGCATAATGCCAAAATATCTTATTCTTAAAAACACCAGACCTCAAAAGTCTAAAATTACAGAGCATATTATTAGAATTGATCATGAAAAGAATCTTCTTCCTGGTCAAAGTTTAGTTCTGTCATCATGAATCAAAAATTTTGGCTTGTTAATGGTTTAAGACAAATAAACAAAATAATACATAAATATATTATGTTGTAAATTGAAAAATAATGTGTCTTAACAATTAATGGGTTCCTTGCCATATGGAAGAATGAATGCATGTCTTCCATTCCAAAAGGTTGGAATAGACTTTGCGGGACCTACGAGTACATTTGTAAAGCAGTCTATGATAAGGACGTCAGTTGTCTCATTGGGATATATAGCTGTCTTTGTATGTTTTATCACTAAGGCAATACATTTAGAATTACTTTCAGATTTAAAAAATGGTATTTCTTGTGATAATGCATGCTACTTGCAGGATTAAATTGGACAATTTGTATAAATTGTTAAATTCCAAAGAGCACCAAATCACAGGTACAAGCGTATTCAAGTCAAAACGTATCAATTTTTATTGTATACCATGCTATTCACCTGTTTTTGGTGGCCGATGGCAAGCTGCTGTAAAAAGTACTAAATTTCATTGAAAAGGAGTTGTTCAAAGAGCATTATTAACATACAAAGAATTAAATACTGTAATTGTGTAGAATTGAAGCAGTACTAAATAATAAACTTTTAATACTGTTATCTAATTATGTAGATGACTTTTCATATTTGTTAACTTTAAATATAAGTAGCATATTATTATTTAAACAAATATAACATTTAATAATAAGTTTATTGTAATAATAATATTAAACTTTATATGCTTGCCAGACGCAGAGGAAAATATAAGTTTAATTTTGTTTTGTTATAAATTATTATTTGCTTTAGTCATCTAAGTTGTTCAACAATAATTATACTTTTTATATGTAGATACAAAAAATATGTAGTTACAAAAATATAAATTTCTATAGGAGAATTTTGGATTTACATTTTTATTTAAGTTTGTAAACTGGGTCATGGCAATATTTCTTGATAGGTGGCATTAACTTGTAACAAAAAAATTGTAATTGTAAAATTGATATGCCATATATTTTTGCTGTACAATTGAATTGAAACTAGTTGTATACTTGTGTGTATATGTGAAACTAGTTGTATACTTGTGTAGCCCGCAACATGTTGGCAACCAACATTTACTATTTTATTATACCTGAACGCATGAATTAAATATTCTTTTAATATAAAATCCCTTTCCAAAGTCAAATTACGACATCACTTCAACAAATCCCTGCCGTGAATGGTCCCGGAAGAAGATGCGGCAAGAAATTCCCAAGGAGTTTTTTTCCTACTCACAGTTACAGAAAGCACTTATTACTACTTATGGCTATACATATATTATATTCATGTTCAAACATTCTTATCTTTCAAGTTTAATGTTTTAAAGTGTAATACAAAATTACGTATAAAAATTTTAACCTCAACAGAAACTCTTATGCCTGAATTCTCCAAAAATTCTTTCGTAATACCTACATAAGCTGTTATTTGAAAAGCACTTTTCTAAAAAAATAAAGTTTCTACAGTTCTACAAGTGTAAAAAGCTTTAAGGATTGTAAAGCAATCCACACAAACTTAGAACAAAGTTAGAAAAATCCCACAAATAAACGTTACATAAGTTCTGTAACAGTACTGCAATTTAGGACACAGTTCGAAAACTCTAACTCTTACCAGAATGTTTGTTTTCTGTGTGTTTTAAAAGTGACGTTGTGTGTTTTTCTAACGATACACTATGCAACAGTTGATATTGAAGAAGCAAGTCCATGTTTGTAGTAACTGAACAGCGGCGAAACAATCATAATATGGACAGGTGTTTTTATCGTTGACAAAACAAAACTAATTTGCAACAGAAGGAATCTCAATGCTCGGATTAACCAGAACGCCTATTCAATCACCAGACTTAAATTTATTTAAAACGTATAAGGTATACTTCAAGGAACAGCTGTGCCAAGTAAAAATGTCGTACATGTACGCCAGAAAACATTTTGCTTAAGTCAAATTCTAATTATTTTTCGGGGAATGAACTTCAGTTTGGTATTAGAGCGTATTTTTTTCTCTTTATTAATTTTGTTTTCTAGTAAATTTATTAAAACTCGGTTCCTGTATCTTATATAATATACCAATGAATAAATATTTCTTTCTCATTTCTGAGTAAAACATGTTAAGTGTTCTCAAAAAATTAAATTGATATATTGTTTAAATTTAAACAATAAAATCGTATAATGTAATTCGTGATCAATACGTGCAAAGACTGATAATGAGATTAAAATCATTAGAACTGAATAGTAAATACACATTCCAACCAAATTGTGGCAGAATAGGAACTTGTGTAATTACTACGTAGAATTCACTGTTGCCACAACTGATAAGGGCTTAAATTTGGAATTTAACCACGAATTATTGTTACATAGTAAATTGTATTTATGAGGCTCATGATTTCTATAGTAACTTGCAATTTTTTTTTTTATCTTAATAGCCGGCAAACGAATAGACGAGCCACCTGATGGTAAGTGGTCACCGTCGCCCATGGACATCAGCAAGACCAAAGGTATCACAGATGCGTTGTCGGCCAGGAGATGAGAAGAAGGTTAGAAAGAATGTACTGGCTCTCAGGCTCCCAGTCGGAACACGACGAGTCGTTTGGCGGCTGACTCAAGCAGGAAGGTGGTAGCTAGCCAGGCAGGCGACACGAAAAGATAATAATACCACTAATTATATTAATGACGTAATAATATTACTGATAATATAATCCATACGCGAAGCCCTACCACCAAGCAGGCTGGCTTCTGTCACCTCTTACGACACCCTGTTCTGCCAGCATGGGATTGGGGAGAGTATTCTAAAGCCGCCTCAATACGGCTTAAAATGTATTTAATTACCTTGTAAATTCAATAATTAGGTCTCAAAATTAAAACTTTGTAATCGGAGAAATATGCACATTCGACTCTCTAAATTAATCTTGAGGGTTCGTTACACAACATATGTACAAGGACAACCTTTGTACTCGTATATTATTGATTGTCTTGTCATCCAATATTATCTCAGCACATATTAGTTTTAAGTATATAAATAAATTACGGCCCATATAAAGTAAAGACCAATCACGTCGGAACCTTTCCGACAGGAATTACACTTATCGCTAAAACTTGAGAACATAATTTTTTTAAAGATTTTAATGCAAATTAAGAGTCTATACTATATATTCCTAATTGTTTTCAGTGTTTTTTGGAGAAAAAAAGTTGGAAATATTTTCTTGCATATATTTTAAACAATAAATATAGTTTAAATATATATGTCTCTCATAATGCACCTTCTCTTTTGACGATATACAGACGATGCATTTTATTATTTTATATTTTGTTATTTATTTCCCAAACTCAAACTACAACATGTAATTAAGTTACGGTACACGTTAATCTTCGCACCATTATATAGAGATATAGGATTTTTTCGTTCAATACATTATGGAAAACAGTTAAGACAAAGGGGCATCCTGATGACATTTGAGAGGTTTCTGTTTATTCGTTTTTTGTTTACATAACCTTAAAAATGAAGAAAAGTAACATAAGTGACTACAACATGAAGTTAGTTGTCTACATATGGTGAAAAAGAAGCTGGTCGTGTAAAAAATCTTACTTTATATAGAAAATAACACATCGAAGTCACAAGAACCGTGTACCTGTAGACGGAATAAATAAACTTTACTAATTCGCCCCGGCTGCTGAAAGCATTAAGAATATTTAACGAGCTAGACCGAGAATGCACAACAAATAAGTTTTCACCACCTTAGCATCGATGTTGCGGCTGTGTCCATTTGTCATCGTGTATCCCGTCGACTTGTTAAACAGACTTTTTAATTTTTTTTTTTTTATTAATTTATTTTATCCTATTTTTACGGCCTAACATTACAAGTTAATATTGCAATGCGTTAGACAAATAAAACTAAACTAATCTTAATGTCACCATTTAAACTAATCTTAATATTACCATTTAACAATAACAAATTACATGAAGTAGAACTATTGCAATTTTAGTAAATTGATTATTAAAAATGTCTACCCTATCATGGAGTTTACTAATTACAATTTTTGCCCGAGTTATTGGCGCCTTCGCCAACAGGACGGTCTTGGACTCCGGTATAACCAGAAATTGCGGTTGCCGCCGTCTCCCACCATATCTATCAGGCACATATATATTTAAATAACGCAAGACTTCCGAGTTAGACTCCATCCCACGCAGTATTTTAATTAAATATGAAACGAGTGCAAGCTCTCTGCGCACTTTTAATTCATTGTCTCCAACCATACTCAACCAAAATAATGTCGAATACATCAAAGGGTACAGAGCATACAGCTTCCAGCACAAGTGGCTTGTAAATTTGTTTTGGACTCGTCCCAACATGGTGATATATTTCGCTTCATATGGGGCCCAAACAATTGCCCTGTACTCGTACTCCATACAGGACTTTAACTGCGGTGATGTTAGTAAGCCGCTGCGAGTGTCTTAAAACAAATCCTAGTTTCCTGTGAGCTTTTTTACAAATATTTAGGATGTGATTGTGAAACCTTAACTCAGGTGAAACATAGACTCCCAGATTCCTCATCTATGTAACACGTTGCATCGGCTCTGCTTCAATTATATAATCATGAAGTAAAGGTGTTCGAGCACGAGTGAACGTCATGATGGCACACTTACTTGTGTTGAATAGCAATTTATTATAAGGGGTCCAGTCTACGATCCTGTCTATATCCTTCTGAAACTCTTCACAATCACATCTACATATACTATTTCTATATCCTCAAGCATCAACTTAAGGTTATGTGCAAATAATAGGCACGATCACCGCCTGACAACTTCCGAAAGATCTTTTACCATTATTATGTACTCTGGAGGACCCAAGTTGATGCCCTGGCTCACACTGGACCAGGCATTATACGACTCTGCCTCGCATCTTATGTAGTCTACATATTGCCAGCGATCAATCATGTAAATTGCAAAAGACTGCGGAAGATGTAAAAAAACGCCCGCTTAATAGTTACACGATTTCACATCGCTTTTTACAATTTGTATGTGCAAACTTCAAAATTTAAATGTACTCCATCAACACGTGCAGTTATGAACTTTTCACAGCATTTACACAACACAGCGCATTGCATAAGAACTCTCGCACCCGGCTGCTTAAACAAATTAATAGAAAGGTATTCGATATGACGGGTTCATTGATGTTAAGCGTTTTTTTATAGGGCTCGGAGTTTGTTTCTACAATAATAGGGTTACAAAGCGACGCGGTTAAGCACAGTTTATAGATAAAGGATATTATGGTATAGATTAATATATTAATGACAAGGATGCCGGGAACTTAACTTTGCTTGTAATTATCATGTTATTTTAAAAGATGCGCTACGGAGTTTCTAGTATACATAGATAGATTTTATATATCTTATCATCTGGATGAATTTAATGTACAGGCAAATACTACAGATTTATATAGTAATATAGATAGATATCAGCGAACGTTGATCTTTCCCTGTGATATTGAACTTACTGTCATAGTCTATATAATATTTTAGAATTTAATTGTCTCTATACAACGTTAAATTCAAACCGGTTCTGTTTGTAGTGCACCCTGCTGATCAACGAACGAGGCTATGACATAAGATTCCTCCTGTTGCCTCCTATTGGAGCTCACGGGCTCTGTTTATTCTTCACGGTACATGTGCATGTTGACAGCATATTTAGCAGCATAGTATTACTATTACGAATAAGAATAACTTTGAATATTATCATTTAACAATTTTGAGACTTGGTTGATTTAATAAAACGTATAAAATTTGTCATGATTTGCTAATGTCATACTACAATGTTTTAATGTAGTAGTACAGTTTTAAGACGAAGATTTTACAGTAGAGCACAACTTTCTCATATCGATTATTTTTCCATTATAGTGTAATTAGATAGCCCCCTTATTGGTAAGCATTGTGTGAAAATTTCAACCGGCTATCAACGTTTTAAAAATAGGATAGAATAACGGATAGCACAGATATAAGACAAGGTTCCCTTTTGACTCAACAAGCTTATAAAAATGTGTACTCTTATGTAGACAACACAACAGACACAACAGACTTTCTTTAGCAACCCACCCCGACTTCGTACAGGTTGAACAATTACCTATCTTAATATATATAACTTAGGTACAAAGCATACTAATCTCTAAATAGTATAAAACAAAGTAAATATCATCATGACAAACTAATCCATAACTACGTACCTCTCAAATGGCAAAAGATTTTTTCAAATAGGCGACATAATAACTCTCCGCATACACCATAAACTTAATATATTACGGTAGTATATTAGGTTTATAGCATACAAACAAACTCAAAAAATTCGCGTTTACTCCTAATAATATTACTATAGATATTAAATTTATCATTGAATATAGATTAAAAGACTATTTTAAAGTTTTGTTATTCTATACACTATTACTTAAAAAGGTGCCTATGCATTGATACAAATAAAATTGAGAATTTTTAATACCTTTAGTACAGGCGCAAGGCATTATAGAGCTGTTGCCGTCTGGTGAGGCACAGGCCCATATAATTTTACTACTTTGTTTTTCATGCCAGTAGCTGGTAAGCAAGCATACGGTTCACCTGATGGACATTTGGATATTGAATCTGAATTTTATTGCGAGGGTAGAGCTAATTACTCAATTAAAGTTCTTTGCCACCAGGCACGTGTTATCACGATTTAACTGGGTAGCTCAGCGACCTCGAACAGTTGGAACGTAGCAACAAAAATTCATACAATTATTCAAAATAGTGGAGCTTGTCTTGAATTCACGGATGAAAGAAGCTAAATGATTTTACAGAACAGACAAATGGAGTAGTCAGTTGCGGTCTTCGTTTAGCTTGGTAATTCCATTATAATATACCACCTTGTTACATTTTGCAATGGATATTTTTAAACTTCCAATTGGTTTGACTACAATCTAGAAATAATTTATTAATCAAATTATCAAATTAAACAATGTTATAAAAGAATCATAACACAGAGTGTAAAGTTTAGTGCGTAAAGATACAGTAAGTTTCGTGTGTCGTAATATGGTACCTAAAAAGAAAAACGAACTAGACGTAGGATAAATAGATTAATCTACCAATAGCTTGTCAACGGTTTCTCCCCGCCATCGCAGTTTCGCCGTCACTACGATCCATGAAACTGGTTCGAATTTTAGCAGTAAATAAAACGTATCGTGAATACCCGTTACATAATAAAAAGTTATAAATTAATTTAAAATAATGCGGGTACTATTTCTTAGCGTAAGGCGTAATTTTCCCGAAGTGAAGCGAGGGCAGTTTGCTAGTAGAAGTATATTTTCCTAAATTTAAAAATGAAGTTTTTCGTAGAACAGTTTATATTTAAAAGATCCGGGCAAAAAGTATTCCAAGTATAATAGTATTAAAAGTAAAAGAAACAGAATTTAGAAAATAAATTGTATTAAAATATTCTGGGTGATTATACTAAAATAAGTTACAATAGAGAAAGAAAAGAAAAAAAACAAAGAAAAGTTTAGTTACAAAAGAGGTAAAAATCACTTGGGGCATCACTTCTCCGGCGTATAGCGCGCGGAGGCTTGTATAAACATAGCGTCTCCGGCTTTCAGCACGCGGATATCTCTGCGTTAAAGCGGGAAACTTCTAAAGACTGTCTTTACGAGACATCCCTAGTGTTAACCGATTCAGAACGTTTAAGAGACTGCTCCCTGTTGGTCAAACTGCTCGCCTTTTATATTGACGATATTTCTAGAACGTTAATTTTGTCAGCCGAATAAATCGTGTCACAAAGCAGACAAAAACATACATATTACAAATAAAAGTAACTAAGATGTCATAAGACATTTGCCAAATACTTGACAACAATAACAAAACATTCATCATAATAAAATAATTATAGAAATTCCAAGATAACCGGATAAAAGATACAAGAAAACATAAAAGACGTTTAACTAGATAAGACTTTAAAAGTTACAAAACGTGCACCTAAATATTACATATAAAAGCATGTAAGTACGTAAATACATATAGTGATAATAATTTGAGATTGTAAGGAGCATAGTTGTTACCATTGATAAGTTTGACACAAAGATGTAGTCGAACAGCATACGAAGAGCTGTTTGATGTTAGTCGTAGATGGAAGTGTTTCAGGCGGATTTTGAAGCTCCGTAAAACTTTCACTAGGATGCAGCTATACGAAAGATGCAATAAAAATATTTTCTGGACGCTTTCTAAACGTTTATTATGAACCTCGTAGCGCGGGTTCCATACAAATCTGCAATTCTCTACGCTGCTACGGACTAGTGCATTATAAATAGTAGTTTTGGTGCAAGGTTTCTTAAATTCTTAACAGCTTCGACAATTGTTTCTTTTACAGATAAAACCAAGTTTTGAATCGACAATCGCAGGTTTGGTGTACGTAAAAGTTAAAAAAATTTAGAGGCAATTCATATACAACTCGTATTATCGGTTATTTATTATGATGTTATTTATTATGATAAACTGTCACATTATTGACTTTTTAGGGATTACGATGGACGACTAAAACATCGCCATAAACGGTCAACGTTGATACTTTTGTTATCAGAACTAACGGCGACAAGATTAAGTCAATTCCACTTCGAAGTCCGCTTCAGAATATTCTCAACTTAGGGATACAATTTGAAATTCTTTTGCCTTTAATACTTCCAGTATCGAAGTTATTTTCACGGCCACTATTGCAACTCCGTTTCTGTCACAAGGTGGCAATGAAATTTACCAGTATTTTTATTCTGTTAATTGGACGCTGATTTTGCTGCAAGACCATTCTGATGATATTATAGATAATTTAGTAAATTATTACAGTTCAATTAACAATAATGAAATAGTGTAACTGGAGTCTTATCATTTAGTTCTTCTTTATGTTGGAGTAGCAAATATATTTTATGGAAATTTCGACTGTACATACTAAATATAGAGTTTCTAAATAGACGATCTTGTAAGTATATACAATCCATCAATCCGACTAGTACTATTACTTGTTACTATTAACTTGCCTGCCAAGCAAAAAGTCTAGTATTCGATGTCCGACTGGGGCATTAATATGACAGATAAATATTTATTCTCAGCCATAGGTTGTTTGTGATTTCATAATTGTTTATTTTAACTGCGAAATAACAATTTCTTTTGCGGTAAATGTGAATAATTTATTTTCATTATTGTAATGCACGTACCTATATCAAATTCAACTCATCGTGTAGCTATATAAAGCATCTTAAGTTATAAGGAGCTCCGATTACCTTGAGTTTCTGCTGTACAACGAACGAGGCTGTAACGTCCAATTTGTTCAAGGTCACTAATTGTATTACCAAACATAATTCTAACAGTAATCGGACATTGTGGTAAGGTTTTTAATTTTTAAAATGAAATCCAATTAACGCAGTCGAGACATCTAATGACAAGTGGTAATCACCGTTCATGCACGTCTATCACCAAAATAATTATTTATTACTGGCTTGCAACCGAAACACGTAGCAATAATTAACAATTGATTTAAGAAGGAGTGCAGTATTAAGCATCAGGCTCGAATACCGTCCAGATTAACCTAAGTGGTACAGAGACACATAACTTCCAATGGAAGGGACCGCCCGTTTGTCGCATCCTCCTGCGTTGTTAAGCAGGAACGACACAAGCAAGCAAGATTGCCTTGAACTCAAGTTTTAGAGACGCCTCATTGCCCGCACTATCAACCAATTTACGTTTGTTACAAGTTCCGATTGATGTGTCGGAAAGCCAAGAAAACCGCTTCTCTCCTAACCAACAGCGAACCGATGATGCCTTTAGTGTGTGTGTGTGTAATAGTGTACGTTTTTACGAACATCCATGAGCTACGGTTATCACTTAATATCAAATAGTCTGGTTGCCTGTTTGCAACTTTAATAAGGTACAATAAAAAACTGTAAGAATTGAAAGGCCAAGCTCAGTTTTGAATACCGGTTGAGTGTAGTGAGGAGAGAACTGAATGCCCTAGTTTCGATGTGGTGTTTAAAATAGGCAGACGGGCATTTTTATTTTGTAAAGTTATTTTATTTCCAGTTTATTTACATATATATCTATCAACAATAAATGTGAGGTAGCATTTGTATATTTTAGCTTAATAATATGAAAAAAAAAAACAATAATATTACAATTAATTCGTATACGATATTTAACCCATATTACTTACTACAAATGGACATATGCAAATAACAATTTTGTCTTCGAAACTGCAGATTTTATTAATCTTCAAAAATGTATACACCGATCTATTACTTTTGTTTATAATAATTTGAAGAATATTATTCCGATTACAATGCCATAAGCATTCGCGGTGGCCTATTCCGGATGAGACAACTTTTGAAAACAGTGAACATGTATTTATAATATTTATTAATTTATTACTCATGATGTATAATAAGATTAGACTGCAAACTGATAAATAACAACGATACAGAACATTATGAAATTAAGTTTTTCACAATGTGTTCAATTTTTTTATAGGATAATTTCTCTACATAAAACGTCCTCTTGCATTGTTAAGGATTTTTGTGAAAAGTATACATTAACATATTTACATATATATGGCGCGAAGAAAAACATAATTTTAGCGCCGAGTGTTAGATTTTACTGTAGTTTTAAAAATGTTAATCATGATAAGAAGCGCAATCGGTTTCGTTTTACTTTGCTATAGTGCGATAGCATCGGGTGACGTGTAGTGAGTTGGAACTCACCTGGAGTTCACGGCACCATCGTGTTAACAGGTGGCTTTCGCAACAAGTCGTGCGGCGTCCCACAGGTCGCGGGCGTGCGGTGGCGTCGACGGTCCGGCGACGACACGCGGAATCCGCGTGCCAGACGCAAGCGCGACTAAGACACCCTCCCTCATCGATTTTCTATGTAAGCCACCTAAGGCGCGGTATTTACTAATGCAGAGAACACCCGAGGCCCCCTTTCTTTGGATTATCCCCAAATTTCAAGGAAATTGCGTTTATTCAAGCCGCAAACGCGCGGCCGCGCGGCGGCTTTTACTTCAGCACGCGCGGCGCATCGGTAGTTATAATCTAATCGCAGCGATGTGCATAGCAATTCATAGTAACAAGAATCAATAACAATTTTAGTATAGAGAAAATATTTTTTAATAATTATATCACCTATTTTTATAACAAGTAAATTAATATCGGAAATAAGCAAAATTTCATATAAAAATAAAACATGAAAATAATTAATGTTACGAGTATAACGAGTAAAATCTTTCAATATCTAATAAAATTTATTATAATTTACTAAATTTAATGTATTAAAATGTAGCGTTGATTTAAAATTGACAATTAGAACTCGTTTGCTTTAATTCCGCATGAACTATTTAATATTAAACAATCCTTATGAAATTGCAAATTCTGACAGGTGACATTGAACTGATATCGATTTGTTTACGATTACAGTAAGTTACAACTATCGCGATATTTTCTACTATTTAAACAACCGAGACTGACGAATTGTTCTAACCCAAGGATCCGTTAGGACGGCGCTCGACGTCACACTGCACAATAGACGGTCGTCTAATCAGAGGAGCTTTGACGTTAAACTATCCGGTACTCATCGTTCCCTCCGATCTGGCCTCAAATTATCACATTTTTCGGAATTGAAACAGATTCTTGTTAATAAAAAAATCTATTCAATGATCAGTCAAAATGACCTTCAAAGGATAAATTATTTCGCACATCTAAATTTTTTTATTTAACAATTCAACATATTTTCCATAAATTGTCGAAATTTCATCGATAATAATAGTACATATACATTGAATAGATATGTGTATTTTCTTCAAATTTTATATAATTTACTTGCTATATAATATTCTTCAACTTATATATTATAGTATACTATAATTTGTGCACGTAAATATTTCATTTTTGTTTTCTGATGTTTTTATTAAAAACTGATGAAAAAAATGGTAACCTTACCTAGTCACTAACGAAAATTAATATAATAACTGATTGATTGATCGGGAAACATATCTGACGCCATAAATCATAGAAGACTTCTGTAATCTATCCTTTATTCATATGTTTCATTGGGGCAACTTCCGATATGGTGTACTCGATAAGTTATCGAAATTTTATAAAAAATCTGTTTTTTTTTATTGTAACTAGTTGTCAAATGAGAAGACGAGCTACTTGATGGTAAGTAATCAGCGTCGCCCATAAACATCAGTAACACCAAAGTATCACCGAAAAGCAAGCAGGCAAAACGAGGTTAGCAAAAAAAATAATTCTTGAAAGCATAATTTCAAGCAAAGTTAGAACATAATAAACAAACATATATATTACATAAAGACAGGTGAACTTTTTCTGCATGGAATAATATAATTTATAATTTCTTTTATCATTCACGTTTTGACCTTTTTGTGAATTATAATGAACGAAAAAACAACACAAATTATTGTAAATATTCCTTGTAAGGTAAACCAACGCACAAATCGAAGTCACATTGAAACCAAATCTGTTTACTCTTTAGTAATAACGCTATCGAAAGAAATAAGACAATAATACATACCCAATCACAATACACGAAGAATAATGATTTTATTAACCTTAAAATTAATCTGCTTTCTAAGAAATACAAGTTGTCAAAGTTTTTTATTACTATATAATATATTAACCTGGTTATTTATCTTCTCGTTTTTAGTCTTCGAGGTGCAACCCTTTACTTTGTTATTTTTTACTAAATAATAGAATTATACTATTACTAAATTCTCTAAACTCTTTACGTGAAGCCAGCCTGGCTAACTACCACCCTCCTGCTTGAGTTAACCGCCAACTGACTCATTGCGTTCCGGCTGGCGGCTTGCAAGCCAGTGCTTTCTTTCTTTCTTCTCCTTTCTCGGCCGAGAACGCATTAGGTTTGGTGGTACTTCCAATTTGATTCGCAAGTATATTTTGTTCTAGTGGATAATCTTTTATCGCAATAATTTTAATATTAACTATTATTATCTAATATAATCTATTAATAAAATTTTATTGTATCCCATTTAACTTGTAGAGGATGCTGGAGTTCCGGATTGGCGAAAAAGAAAAGTTGACAAAAATGCTTGGTTGAAGTCGTTTTTGGATATATTTGGGACGATCGTTGAAGTAAAACGTTTGCATGCGAGCGTGGGCCGTTGCCGAGAGCCCCTCAAATCTTTTTCCACAATTGACATAAAAAACGACTATCATAGACTAGGAAAACATATAGGTTCCTATTGGTCTCCAAGTAAATCCGAAGAAATATATTTTATTTTACTTTATGATAAATCACACTCAGGTAAGTATTAGCTAAATATTAAAATTATTAAAATTATTGCTTTATTTAACTACTAGATTTTAGGTTTAATTATTTTTTAGGTGTAAGCTCGACGGACAGCACAGAGCAGGTAAGTACTTAGATATAAGTTTATTTAAGTAAATTATTAAGTAATATGTTGTGTTTGTCATCGAGACGGGTTTATATGTCGTCAACATAACTCTTTTTATAATGACTCGCTCCCGTTCTCCATATTCTTCTAAAAGGTGTGTGAATGAAGCCAATCCGTACTTGCCCAGCGTGATTATAGTAACTATATAGCCTTGAACTCTCGCATTGTGAGAGGAGACCCGAGCCGAAGCCGAGCAGAAGGGTATTTATGAATTGTGATGATAGTAGCTATTTGACAACACACCTATTTGACAATGATATTCCTACTTTGTTAGGTTGACAATGATGGTGATAGTAATTTGACCCAGATATTGATCCAAATCGATATCTTATCAGAAATAGCTTTTTCTCGATATTATATTTATTAAATAAACAGACTCAGATACACAGAAAGTGAGTAAAAAGTATGCATAGGCCTACAAACTCCTAAGATTACCCTACATACAACTAAATTACCCTAGAAGTAATTTGGTTGCAAACAACCCCTCCTACATCCCCCTAATGGATTGCCAACATATTTCCAGTCACCCTGTATAGCCTATGACCATGTGGAATAATGCACCTTTCAACTGGTACAAGAATTTTTGAATTTGGAGATTACTTTCAGCATATACAAAAACTAATAAAATCAGCACTTTCTCTCTATTATTTTAATATATATATATAAAGTATTTATATGATGATAACTAACAAAACAATAATCAAAGCTACAGTAATTTGGAATAAGACTTGGCTAGTCGATCTAGTCTAATCACATACTATGTAAGTAGATAAATAGTAGCTTGACCACCGGAAGCTGTTTGGGTGGAAAGATATATCGGACGTATTAAAATGCTAGTGCCCTTGCTGTCGTTGGAGGTCCGCTAGAGATCCTTCGGTGAGCGACTTTCAAAACGCAACGTTCGGGACGTCTGTGTCGGTATGAATAGCACGGCGCTCCGGCACTACGTCGCAGATAAGTAAGAACCCTGGAACATTCCCGCACCGTGTCTTAACAACCAATCCGTCATTGACTGAAATTTGTGACATCGACCGCGATGTTTAGGTAGATACCACCAACCAAGCACAAGCATTATAAGCAGCGATCTCGATGCGGCAGTCCAGGAAAAATCAAAAGAATACATACATATTAAAAATTATAAATAGCGACGCAGTACAATATGATTAACTAATTAAACTAATAGTGCTTAATGGAACTTAAGTACTTAACGATTTAGAATATATTTAGTTAAGACTAGATTATCCACGTATGCACATATGGAGATATGAGTTTACTAACTAACTAACTAATCTTACAGCCTAATTATCAAGCCTTCGTTGCAAACTGAGCAAACTAAAGCATTGCCAACTAAGAACAAATAACCGACGTCCGCGTAAGGGAGTAAACATACAACTGTAATAAACACAGTACTCAGAGTTAAATATTAACACTGTTATATAATTATATAAATCAAGGTCTAACAACTCTACTCAAGTAATAATCGAACGGTAATCGTCTAATCGAGTATGAATTAAAAAGGCTCCACGATTGAAAACAGCTCTGAAAGGCGTTTAGTACTTAAATTTTTTTAACATAACCTATGTTAACGCGATACACACCCAATTCCCTTTCGCCTCTAAGTTGTGCGGCGCGTAATCGTGCGTCTGGACATCCGTATAAAGCATGAATACAAGTGTTATAGTATAAATTGGAAACATGTTTTTTTAATTCCATTAGTTTTAAACCAAACAATACTTTTTCGCTTCCCTTATAACAGAATAATCACGAAAACATATCCGCAAAGGATGGGAAAGAGGGGAAGGGGGGAAACTGGCAACACTAGGTGGCAGCTTAAACACGACATAGTCATTTCACAACTGATTTACGCTGGAGGGTGGTAGTGAACCAGTCAGGCTGGGAGGCCTTACCACTGCATAGATCCTATCGCTATCGCAATTATTTCCTTCTTTACGGGGAAAGATTAAGTTATGGAAAATATCCTAGACCACAACCCATAATATAAGTTACAAACATGCCAAGAATTATGTAAATCTGTGTAGCGGTAAAAAACAAAATTTTCTCTATACTTATGTCAGCTAACATTGAAGAACTCATCGAAATATAACAAACAAGCTCAAACATTTAAGAATAGTAACCTACATTACATTAAGGATAGTATTTCCACATACATCATCGTACTGACAAAGGGGTTTGGTACATAGTAAGTCGTATAAAAATAATAAAAATAAAGTAAAAGTAAAAGGTTCTATATTAATCAAATGATGTGGATTAAGATCGATATATTCGGTCATTTAACGCACTATTTGTGTGATGGAGCACCGACACGTCCGCCCTCTGTGAAGGCTGGTATGGCGGGGGCGCGAGTAAAGTATCACTTTTCAAAAAAGAAAAAATATAACAATTTTTCATATATATATATTCAATTCATTTTGAGTTCACGGCAATATATGAAATTCATTGGAATGACAGTGGCGCCATCTGTCGAAAATTGGTCTATAAAGGACATACAGACAAACATTCAGTTTTATGTATATAGATTGTTTTGTGAATTATAAAAATAAATAAGTATAGCCATATTCTTTAACAAGACCATCAAAGTGCTCTAAAATTATTTTTTATTTTTATTATTTGATACACTTTTGTACATATAAAACCAAAAATGTATCATGTTACGTTAATGTATCATGTTACTGTAAATTGTTAAAATTTTGTAACTATTATATATGTATAACAAGTTACGTCACAATATTAATAGAAATTAAAGTTATAAAAGTTCAGACGGATGTATGAAGTAATGCTGCCGTACTTGTCTCTTAAATAAGATCTTGGTCAGTGCTCTTGTCTTTGTCAGTGGTCAGTGATCTCTAAGGATCTAAGGTACTACAATAGGATAGCGTGAATAGTGAAAGAATTGATAAAAACACGGTAATATGTGGTGGAATATTGAACCTATTATCAGTTGATAAACGAAGCATTCCGTCATGTGTTGAACAGATATACTGAATGCTTCTTTGAAATAAACAAGTAATATAAGAAAAAAAGATGTTTAAAGTCAATTCAAGTAGGAAAAAAAATAGATACCTCTTATTACAATTATTTAAAAATGCTCGAAAATAATAACTTCCAAATGGAAGTAAATGAAGAATACCTACATTGAGTCTCGTTACTTTACAGACTTTCAGTATTTCAATATGCAACTCATCATGAATTTACGGCCAAAGTATTACGTTAGCTAGATACTATTTGTTTAAATATCGTTTTTAAGATCACAATATCAATAATACGCAATCGACTTATAAAACACTTCGATCTTAGTTACGAGGATACCACAGAATATTTAGTATCCAAGAAGTTTGAAATCAAAACTGTTAAATATAATCTGGCTGATATCATTTTGTCAAATTTAAAAACGTCAAGTGAATGCAGTGATAGCAAACGTATATTTGTATATTAAGTTTTATTTTTCTATCGTTACACTTATGGTTATCGATAATATAAAACATGCTTTTGGTTCCAGCGTAAAAAGGTTTGGTAAAATTACAGTTCATCCAAGATTAGACCCAAGCGGCCTCTACACAGAAAGACCAGATGGATGTGATCCTTGTTTATATAATCCCATCTCAATTGAAGAAATCTTCCAAGTAAATAAAAATAGAAAAAGCCATAAAGACCCTTGGAGGTACAAAAATGAACTGGAAGATTGGGCTAAGAATTTAGGATACAGAAATCAGAAAGTTTTAGATCGCAAAAAATGGGAAAATTCTGTTCTAGGTCCGGCATGGCACGACATACCTGATCTTCCTAAATATCAAGCCGCATGCAAGAATGTTGACTTCGGTAGAACATCTCGTTTCAAAACTTCAAAGGACAAAATTCCGGGGCCAGGTACTTACTATAAAGCGAACGGTTACAAACCATGCCAATCTTATTCCAGAAGACCTACATTTGAAAGGGAAGAGCCATGTCGCTTTAAGGATACTTCACCCCGATGGTCTCTTGCACCCAACCGCTACACAATCGTTGACAAAAATTCTATTGAAAACAAATCTAAAAAGATAGTTTCGCTAAGGGGGCCATATGATTTATTTACAGGCAACCGTGATGGTAGCACTATTAAAAATCATTTTAATGAATCATTTAAATGCTTCGCTGCTAGTTGGCCAATAGCATTAAAAGGTTGCTTAGAAACTTATAAAAAATCTCATTTTGGTGTAATGAATAAAACAAGTCGAAAATTGCCATACCGTGGTCGAAATGCTTTAGTAGATTTGTCTATGTGTGTAAAAAAACCGGTTGAACCTGGACCTGCTCATTACAATATCGATAAACCTAAAGTTTTCAAACAGAATAAACAAGGTTTTAATAGCTCATACGATAAACCGCCTGGATATAAGCGAGTTATAGTATGGCCCGGAGTTGGAAGATATCGTAATGTGGAAGGTATCAATTGTGGCATCCA
>PDGT01000004.1:6600906-6687423 GCA_003671415.1 Megathymus violae | reverse complement strand
TTTCTTTATAACATATAAATATGCTGTGAAAATAGTCAAAATATTCAATGTTGCATATCTTAACTGCGTAAGGAGCCGACCGCGCGACTATTTCATAGATGTGCCTGCCCCGCACTTCGTCCCCCCTCCCTCGTCGCCTTGTCCGCCGGCCTAGGCTACGGCTGCTTTGCGTGGGTCACACCACACTGGTCACTGCGCGGCAGCAGCGGTGTTTATTTTCCTAAATTCATAAAATCTTCTGAACGGAATGTCCGATTTGAATAATTCAAAAATTATCTATAGATATTGAAACAGTTTTGTATATAAAATGATTTATTTAGATAAGGATTAATACAGTGGTATGATTATCATGGTCTGATTTTGGTCAGCTTATAAAATGTAAAAAGTGATTAGTGACATAACTACAATAGTTGGACATATAGTATCGCGAAATTATGTGTAGAAATTGATATGTTACCTAATATTGTAGAACAATTTTTTGTTCTATCATCAATAGTTTCCGCAGCGTATGCGATGAAAGAAATTTTTAAGCAAATTTATTTACACCTTAGTTGACGTTACTGAAGTTTTAGCAAGGATTCCTTATTTTTTCTAGTAATAAATATAGCCTATGTTACTCAGGGATAATGTAAAATTCTAATGGTGAAAGAATTTTTAAAATCGGTTTAGCAATTTTTGACTTTATTCGTTACAAACATACAAAAACACAAAGCTTTGAGATGATTCTTTATAGCTATGTTAAGATCCGCTAGTAGGTTGTGTAGCAAAATTGTTAACAAATCTTTGTGGTAGTGGTCACAGTCGGCCATGGACGGCCGTACAACCCAAGGCCTCACTGACACGTTGCCGACCAAGATAGAAGTTGATGACCCGTTTATTATCGGCTTTCCGGCTCTGTAACCGAAACACGTAAAAACATTCCACACTTGATTCTGGAAAAGTGGTAGCTAGCCAGTAGTAGCCAAGAGTAGCATTGAGATTAAAAGGCAAAATACATAGCCCAACAACCCTCAACAGGATCGAACTTGACGCCATAGCCTCGTCCTTTATTCAACTATGGATGGTGCCACCAAATACCTCATAATATAATTTTACCAACTGTCACGCACCGCTTCTTAGATCGTTTTCTACAATTGCTACGAATCATCACCTTCGTAAAACCGATATATTACGTGAATTCACGCTTCACTTAGTTGCTCAGATGCTTCTGATGTCAAACGATACCGATTGTTATTGTCGAAATATAAATATATAATTAATTATACCTTACACACACTTTTATTCACAAATTTTAGAAATCCAGTTTATTAATATGCATTTGTAGAAGAGTTTTTTTTTCCAGTAGTACTGAAAGAGCTATAAAATTGATACAGGAGTGAAAAATTAGTCGGGCAGAGTTTCGACAAGATATTTTAATCGTAATCGAATACATTTAGATACAAATAATTTTTTTCCCTCTTACGGGAGGAGGATTGTAAATGCTACAAGCATACCAGCGCCCCAGCCGAGCTGGTTATGTGGGGCTCTTGGATGCGATCCTTCTTTAAGGAAAGAGTCGTGCTAGTGGCGCTCCCGAGGGAGTGTCCGCTTAGGAGTTAACACAGAAGGTGTTGTCGGATGGGGAGATTATGTGTCATCTTAAAGATGCCACTAACTGTTGAGAGTTTTGACTACGGGCTGCCAGGCGGCAGTCCAAGTCAGACGAGAGCTGGTCAGGGGGATCTGAGAGGGCGTTCCTCGGCTTCCGGACTTGATGACCTGTAAGAGGAGGGGCGGTGTAATCCGCTGCCTCTCTAATTAAGGGATTGGAGTGTTCCTCCAAAGACTTGAAAAAGGTAGTAGAATAGCCTTTGAAGGCTTGTTGAATTATAGGGAGTTCTAGATCACTGTGTAGGTCGGCGTTCCTAAAGCACCAGTGGGCGTTGGTTGCCATTCTACAGAAGAGGTTTTGGACTATTTGGATTGGGTAGAGGACACTGGGATTCGCGTGTGCGAAGACAGGGGCGGCATATGACATCACCAGTCGTATGCAAACCTTGTAGAGCGTTCGCTTGCTTGTGAGGGACATTTTACTGTGTCTCCCCAACAAGCTGTAGAGATTGGCTCATGTAATATTAGGCGGAATTTGTCACATTTACATATGCTTGGCACAGGCTTATATTAGGCTCAACCCCGTTTTGACTCGGCGGCGGGGAGGCGGGAGGCTAATATCATGGCTCAATTGGCTGGCTGGCTTGCGGTCATCCGACTGGCTTGCGTGAGCTCTGACATTACATCCGTTACAAAATATAAAACTAATAACAGAATGCTTTTCAATCAATTGTAATATATAGAAGGAATAAATTTATTGCTTAGTTAAATGTAGTACTAACTACTTCACAGTGCTTGAAATTGTACAATGTTAGATGTACTAAATAAAAAGCATTTTTTTTTATTACGATCAATAAAATTACGTTACACCAATCAAAATATAGAAAGTTGAAGATTATTCTTGTATTAGCCGTTATAAGTGAATCTGAGCAATTTTCCATAGTACTAATATTTTGAGATAAACGCAATTGGTGTGAGGAATAGAGACTTACATTTGTACCCTAATAAACTCTTTAAATTAATTATGCACACGTGTTTCATTTCATTTGCCTGTAAAATGTATGCTGGCCAATTCGTATTGCAATATTCAACCTCAGCAAAATATTATCGAACTCGAACAAGAATGAGCAGTCAAACGTTAACTTAGGATTCGTTTGACGTTCTCGCATGTAAACTAAACCGTCACATCTGCCGAAATCTCCGTTACGTAACATGGTGACGTCAAATATAAGTTATTTAATAAGGCCTCCAGGAGAATTCACTTATGCTTTACGTTCAATTAGTCTAGGGGCTGCAGAAAACTTTTATTGACCTGAGTATTGATACAATATCATCTCTCTTCTGGCTCCCTCTCCTTCATCTGCTATACTGCTCCATCTGCAATCTTATTTTCTACTCTGATTCAGTTCCATGTAACAACTTTATGTATCAACGCACAGTCAAAACAAGTAACTTTTATACCCTCAAATTTTATACCTGTGGAAGTCCTAAAAACCTTTAGTCAGTCATCAAGAAATATTATTTAAAAATGGAACCCTTTAGGGTGTGTTGTGCACAGTGCTGTCAATCGCGGGGAAAATCTCCGATTTGCGGGGAATTGTGGATTAGCGCGAGGAGAGCGCGGGGAATGATAGAAATCGGGGAATTTCGGAGAATCCAAACAAATTTTGTCTTTGGACTATTTCCTATTAGGTAATACAACTAAAACATCACATTCCGACGGGGTAGACACAACTCGATACTATTAACATAATTATGAATGGCAACACCACTCAAATGCGTGCTCAAGTGTCATTTAAATACGATTTTGTATTTCTACATTATCATTAATTCATTTTTATACGGTTGTCGATTTATTAAAGTGTCGCGTACTGTGAAAATTTTCAACAAAATTATGAAAAAGTGGTTAAAAAGTGCAGTTACTCTTAAAAAATAGGTGAGATGCATGTTCAGCATTAAAATATGACGATTAAACTTATTTTTAATCCAATTCAATATAAAAAATCTACCTACCTAACTTACGTGTTGTTGAAGAGAATGTATAGCTACTTCCGCCAAATTCCATAACTTATGTACTTGTTTTGAATGGTATAGATGTAGTCTGTAGATGTGAGAATTAATTTTTTATAAGGTATAGTATTTAATAATAGTTTTAGAAGTATATTAAACTAATTTTCTAGAAAACAGTGTTTTTATACAAAAATATCATTTCGGGGAATTTGTGGGGAATGAATCAAAAAGAAGCGGGGAATTTCGGGGAATTCACAGACGTAACGCGGGGAATTGAGAATTTTGTATTGGCAGCACTTTGTGCATCTATTTACGAGTTAAAAGTCGTAGAAAAGAAACCATCGCACAAGTAACGCAAAACAACCTGCACTATTGTGTGGGATGTAAAATTTATGTAGGCAAATTTGAATTGCTGAATTGATTTACTTAAATGTAAGTAGTACGAATTCCTCAAAAAAAAACGACACATACGTATTAGGAATTCTCAGCACAAAACCAGATGCAGAATGGAAATTAAGTAATATACCTATATGTATTAATCTATACTAATATTATAGAGTGTAAATTTTACAAGTTTGTGTATATGCGGAAAATAATCTCGAAACTACGGTATCTATTTAAAAATATATTTTACCATTTGAAACGTAGGTATTATTCCGGAATGACAGAGTATATATTAAATATATATGTGTAATAATAAATGAATGTACCTCGTACCTCGTACCTAAATTTCGTACTCCCGAACCAAATCGAATAGAATATCAGGATCGACTTACGATCGAACGTTATCAGCGTCGTTAAGTGTATCCGGTTAGTGACGTCACAATCAAGTGCGACAAGGACATGGATATTTCACATGTAAATATATAAAAAATGCTATATTTAATAGCTTTTTTTTTTACTCTTGTATTTACTATTTGTTTATATGAATTTTGATAGAGAAATGAATATAAATCGTTTGACAAAAGTAATTAAAATCACTTTAATTAATCTGTATCGTGACAACTACTATTAACTAATCTGTGATCATGAAATTATCATATTATTTTGACAACATATTTGTTGTCAAATTTTAAAAACGCGTTGGTGTGTATATTTCTTTATGTGTTTTTCAGATAAATTAATTATTTATTAAATTATTATTTAGTATAACGACGCATTTTTTCGGAACTCAACTCCGCCACGTCGCGGAATATATTGAAATATTTACTTATATCCTTGGACAAATGATAATTCCTCTGGAATTTTTCACTATCCATTGCAAGTGCCCGAGAGTTATATCGACGTATTCTAAGAAAGTTTATCCTTTCTCGACTGTCTACACGATGCGCTTCCTCCGAAATATTAAATAATGATATAAGGCGAGTCATACTTTAGAAAAATCCAAATAAAATTAAACAAAATGCAAAACTCGAAGCAAACAAAGAACCTTTTTTGTAACCGTGAATTTTGACGTTTGATTTCGATCCTGCCACTCGATTGACGACTGCCAGAAAGTGTGGGGAATACGCTTTTTTCGATGTTTATTCGATCCTAACGATTTTTAGTTCAAATTTGAACCACCGTTCGATCGTACGCTAGCGTAGACATTCAAGAGTACGAAATTGACATATGAGCGAAATCAACTCGATTGATTTAAACTCGAAAGCGTCGGGAGTAAGGCTGCAAATCTCTGCATTTTATGTGTGGCTTTCTGTGGTTTTCTATTTTGTGGCTATTTTAACTTTCTTATTGATATAGAAATCATTTTTTTTAGAATGTTTGTCTGCCTGTCTATGCCGCTTATAACAATAAAACCACACATTATATTCACATGGTAATCGAGCTTCAAGTTGTGGTTTTCGTTTTTATTGAATTGAATTATAAAAATTTGATGAATAGGTTATCATCCTTCGAGAACCTACGTTACAATATACATATTTAAAAGTTAATATAGACATTTTATTAAGAGAAAAATAATTAAAATTTAGATAACTTGGGTGCAAATATTATAATACATTAAATGTTTCTAATTCACGGAAGTAAAGAAAGCCATTCCTAAATAATATCGGAGCTAGTTTTAAACGTAATGCGTAGGTTTTCTGAAGCAATTCAAGGTCGGTTTACTAGGTTCCGATAAAGATTTATTTTTCACGCAAACTTTGAACCCTTTATAAAATAAAATTATAAAACCTAAAATTCATATTGAAGATTTTTTTTTCGAACAAAACTTCAAGAATAGGCCTTGGCCTAATAATATCAGCATTCCTTTACCTTCTTTATCTAAATTGTGAAAAATCGTGAAACACGTATTAATGCAGTAATTGAAGTAAGCAAAGGTAATAGCAAATTTGAAAAATCGGTTTATAAAAATCCATACAAATGTTTGTCTAGGATACCCATACCCTATTTCCGGAAAAAGTAGTGTTATGTCAATCCGACTTATTAATAAGCTCAAGGGTTTCCAAGTGACAAATACTCCAAAAAATATTTTTGAGTTCCACTTTTGAGTGCTCCCATATCGAAGTATTCAATGTACAGATAAATCGCGCTTTTAAGTTTAATTGTAGTATAAATAACTACATGTTCTGCTATGCCTTAGATAACCGTCCAATACACTAATGCCGAGCCGCTGATAATCCACGCTGCTGCGAAGCCTGGCCGATGAGGTCTTTTTTAAGCGCTTCTGGCACGTGGAGAAATCTTGCGCTGCATTTTATACACTCAGTTCAACCGATAGCAGGGCATTGAGACGAGCCGCAAGACATTCAAATTTATTTCCTTTCACACAGCACTTTCACCTCCAATTTCATTAATATTTTTATTTTCAATTATTGATGTAAAGTAATGTATAATTATAAGGTCATATAAATATAATTATTGTCATTGATCGAAAGAAACTTCTGCTGAGAATATAGGTGTTGGCAGTCTTATACATACATTATATTTAGCTCTCTCCCTTTAACATTATATTTACCTCTTGAGTTCTAAGCAAAAAAAGCCTTAGCAAATTATTCTGAGGGTATTCAGAGTTATTTTCAGAACTGATACTCCAAATATTAATACAAAACAGACGTTTATCTAAGAAAAAATTTCCAATTCGTGCTAAAAATATGTATTTTGAGTTTTTCAAACATTTGTGCTGGATGGTAAAGATCTATTCGTCTTTAAAAATAGTATAAGTTTTTGGAAGAAAACCAAATTGTTTTTTAAAGCAGATGAAATCAAACTTATTATCTGAATCACATTTTATTAGCCTATGTGACTATTTGAAAAATTTTGTTATAGTAATTGCGAAAAAGAAACAAATTTTATTTTAATGGCCGTTCAATTGAGGAACAAATCTAATTATTTCAGAAATTCAGTGAAAACTATTTCCAACGATTAATTACGAACATTTATGTATCAAGCATTCTGAAATTTTCACTTAGTTTTGCTCCCCAATCTTTCATTACGTCTTTATTGTAATGTAACGAACATTTCACATGAATTTACACTATTTAAATATTTTTTACATTTAGATAATGACTATGTGTAATACGCAATTAGATGACAGTTCCAATTCTTTTATATCTACTAGTCAGAAATTAATGACGTCAGATTTAATGCATTAACACATCGCAGCAGAAATGGCAAATTCAACTACTATATACAATACAAACAATCACTATTTTGGAACATTATTGTAGCACTATTTATATAAA
Source organism: Megathymus violae (assembly GCA_003671415.1). NCBI lineage: Eukaryota > Metazoa > Arthropoda > Insecta > Lepidoptera > Hesperiidae > Megathymus > Megathymus violae. Next base: position 6,680,140 of record PDGT01000004.1, on the reverse strand, counting down.
ATTATAAATATGTAGTTTTTTTTGCTTCTAAGTATACCATAATGGCAACGATATCGATCAAAAACCTAAATCCTACGAAAATTATGCAAATGCTGAAGTGATATTAATATTATAAATTAATGTAATCAATATGTATTATGTAATGTAATAGATATCGCTAGCTTGTTACATATTAAGATTCTTAGTTATATATATGAGTATGTATGTATGTACAGTTGTTTAGTGCATACATTAGTTACAACTTGCATGTCTTGTTTCAAAAGTCCTGCGTTTTACTTGATATGTATCTTAGTCTATGCAAGGGTTAATTTCGAGTAATATTTCATAAAAAGTCAGACTGACAGCCTGCACCGGTCTAAATTACACCCAAAATTGTTTGAAAAATGGAGTCTGTTACTTCTGATCTGTAGTTAACATTGTTTCCTACAAATATACCTAAAGTAATAGGAATTTTGGGAACTAATCGACTTGTAAACTCTTTTAAGTGTAATTAAGAAATTAAAAAAAATGAGTTTTTAATAATTCTATTTTATTTTACTTGATCGACATGAAATCGAATAATAATATGTTATCGTAATAGGTGATGATTATATTTAGTGTATGAAATATGAGTTTGAAATATTAAAGTTCTGCAGAATATTTTCACATGAATCGTGTGAATGCTGTTTTACGCCAGCTCGTAAATATTCCACTGTTAGGCTCTCTCTGGCCTTCTCCAAAATTTAGAAGTGTTGAGCTGAGCTAAACAAAGTTTGAATTGTTTAATTTCACAATTTTCTGTAGTTTATCTGGAACTACCATAATAATACTTTTAAAGTTATTTCGCCTGTAGGATTATAACACTGTACTTTATATAGCATATTAATAACATAGTGAATGTGAGTGTGCCAAGTTTGTCTCTTTTAACCTACAGCATGAATTAGCCAGTTCCTTATAGATTTACTGTTGTAATTTTTTGGACTTGTCAGATTACACCGTTAATTGTTTGTTTGAAACACGACTTGCCAAATACCAATTCTTAATAATGATCCTTGTACATGTGTGTGTTTGTGTGTGTGTGTGTGGGCGCGCAAGTTTCGTATGAGAAACTGTTGAAAAATAATGTTTATTTTTATTGTTAAAGAAATTACTTTTAAGCGCTTCTTAGCAAGTAAGTACACTAGATTATTGTTTCACAAAACAAATAACAGAAAAAAATACATTCGAATTTGGGAACTACAATTTACTATTTTAATAACTGTTACATGTCAATTATAAAAATATCACAATATATTAATTAGACCAAACCATTCAAACATAAGTAATATGCATAAATATGAAATTATAGTGACCTCCTTAGAATTTATTTTCCCACAAATATCTTAGGTATGTTAAGTGTGCCAGCTTTTCCAACAAGATTTAGTTTATTTAAAGCCGTGAGAAAATTACTGAGAGCAGACCTAGACATCATACAAAATAGAATAACAATTCTAAGTATTTTCATATTTATTTTCATCACTCATGTGAAATTTATTCGTATTTAACTTTAAATACGAAATATACACTCAATTTCAAATCTTACTATACTAACAAACGCCATTACGTCCATCAGCTAAATAGCTATAATTGTCTATTGTATGTCCATGTCATCTACTTAACTTGTTTTTAATTTCGCGCATTAGTTATGAAAAGTAGAGTGGTCAACTGGGGCGTAAGAGTAAAATGATAAAATATTTGGTTACAAACCCCGATGTACTCGTATTACAATCTAATATTATTTGTATCTAAAAATAAACAAATTTTCTTTTATCGTCGTTGACATAAATTACCATTTAGTTCCATACAAATATCAAATACATCAATTTACTTAATTTTATTGTCATTGATACAAAAGACAGGAAAAATTAACTTCATGAAAAAGCCTGTCAACCAGCATGAACCATGAAGAAAACAATTATTGTTTTAAGTTATTAAAATCTTCACTTAAAAAGACAAAAATTCAATCATGGTCATGGAACCAACTTTATATCATATTTGAATGGCGATTTAAGTCAATGTAATTATAAAAAAAATCAAAGTCAGTAGACGCTGATTTAATAAATCAAAGGATATTGGAATTATACCAAATCCACAAAAACCACCAAAGGACATTGTCCATTTCTGGCCATGCGTGAACACAAGATATGATAAGATTTAACCATTTTACCATTAATTAAGTTTAATTTTTAAAATACTTAATATTTAAGTATTAAACTGTGTTTTTCAATTTCAACCAGCTTCTTCTATCTGTTGATTATACACAATTGTCCATAAATACCCAGGCAAAAAAGTACTGATTAGAAACATTTTTTGATTATCAGTTACATTATATTCAATCTAATTAACATTATACAATATTTAATAAAAATTAGTAACATATCATGCCATATGCCATAGAAATGACAACACAACAACCAAATATTTTCCTTCGGTCAAGAATTGTAGATTGTTTAGAAAAAAAAATCATAATACGGATATATATAAAAAAAATATATTTTATATATAAGTGAGAACTTATGAAGGGATTCCATGAAATAATACTGTTGCAATTGTATTGTGGGCCAAAGACAGTAAGGTTGTTGTGCTCAAATCATGACTGTTATTTCAAGATTTAATTACCTTGACCAATTTCTTGATAACATCTCTGAAGATTCAAAACTACATATGAATAAATGCTCGGTGTTATGTTATAAACGTATAGGTCGAAAAAAAAAACCACCAACATTTTGAACTAAATAATTACTTGATTCTGATTTCTACTGATGTAAGCTATTAGATGTAAACTACCTATAAATATATAATTACTGTCCATGGATAGCCAAAGTTCCCATACAAAGTGAACAATGTCCTTTACTAACACTTAAAACAGATTGATCATTATTTTAATTCACTAAACATATTTACGTACTAACCTTATAATAGTCCTGACCTGAAAGATGCCATTTAACACAATTCAGCATCCTTACAAGTTTACATGAAAATACACTAACTTACTACATATAGAACTAGTCATCTTTAAATTTTCATATTACAACATATATATGTATGTACTACCCTATACTTACAAACTATGTAGAGCCGATCATGCCACTTGCACATTTTGCTGTAATCTTACGAGCAAGGAGTAAAATTTATCGCTGTGTCCTGCGCATCGCTTTTCGGACGCGACGGACAGTGGTGCTAGGAGCACTACCGATGGTGAATTGCATCTGAGAAGCGGCCCCACTGGGGCCTCCAAAACCGTACATTCCGGGTGAATTCTCTGGCTGCGACGGAGCCTGGCTCGGTTGCTGTTGCTGCAATTTACAGTACCAAAATGTTAACATGATTTCGATTCATATCCACTAATCAATAAAAACTACAATTACTTTTTAAAAACCTGTCATTTCTGTATTGGATAGGAAAATAAAATTTTGTTTGCTGTATTAATTTAAAGACTTGGATTCTTATAGTTTTTTTCTGAAGTATGATTTGTGAAAAGTATACAGACCTTTTTTTTAATTTTAGGCTGTGGTGTGGGTATAAAGGAAAGGAATTGGCAATTTTCGTACATTTATTCATCTTTAACACCATACATTATTTAAAAACATATTAATCTCATAACGAACCTATTAATCTAATAGGTCACATACATTAGATTAGATAAGATATATTTATATAAAAAATTGAATATGGAATGGTAAATGGGCAGACATATTTTTGAATATTAAACATTAAATATTTTCATTGTGATGGAATAAATAAACTTGCTTCAAAACAAGACCATTTATTTTAAGAACCTTGATTCAACTTAACATGCTATACTCTTGGAAACAGTCTTATCAAATGTGGATCATATCATGCAAGAAAAAAAGTGACACTAAAAGATTGATTACTAATGCATTTTGAATTCTACAATTTTTTTAATCTTATATACCTAATAAACATAAATAACAATGACTTCGTAAAATGTAGTTTAAGTAGTTACGAAAAGTTTTCAGAACCTACCATATGATTAGTAGAAATAAATTAGTAGATTGTGTCTTAAAGAACCAAAATAATGTATTGATGGCGACAGCAATTTTTAGCGAAGCTAAGGATTTCAGAGTAGAATCCCTAGCGTAGCGGGAGCTTCTAGTGTAAAATCCTAAGCATAGCGAGGGATTCAATGTAAAATAATTTTGGTACCATATGGCACAGTCTAATTTTCATCCCCCCTATAAGAAAAAAATATATTGCTTGCCAAATTCAAAAGGCATTTCGCCTGTGTTATTTTGCTCGCACTTTTCCAAGAACCCTTCGCCTCTTTTCAAATAGGTGGGATGAAAAATACATTTTTTTACCTGTCCAAATCCAAATATGCCATTTGACGAGTGACCACCAAAATTGAATGACGCAGGTGCTGGCTGCGGTGCTAGCGGCGTCGGTGTTTCAAATGTTGGTATTGGTGGATTCGAAGTTCCAAAACTCGGGGTTACAACCTGATTAGGTGTTCCAAACATGCCCATCGGCATGGGGTTATTTGGTACTTGAAGACCGCCAAATATGTTCTGTGTCGATTGACTCGGCAAGTGATTCCCAAACATAGGAGGCTGGCTTGTCGTTGACTGACTTGTAATCCCAAAGACATTTTGTGCCGGTTGAGCTGGTTGTGCTTGTTGTGTACTACCACCAAATGTAGTATTATTTTGTTGCGTCTGTTGTGTAGTACTCCCAAATGCAGCATTATTTGGTTGGGTCTGTTGTGTAGTGCTACCAAATGCAGCATTGTTTGGTGGCGTCTGTTGCGCAGTGCTTCCAAACGGATTGTTATTCGGCTGCGTCTGTTGTGTGGAGCTTCCAAAGGGAGTATTATTTGGTAGCGCCTGTTGTCCGGAGCTACCAAATGACACATTATTCGCACTAAATGGTGTACCTGCACCAAATGTAAAAGTAGATGGCTTTTGAACCCCATTACTCGTAGTGTTAGTAGCAAACATGTTATTAGTGTTCGACGACCACATATTCTCCTTTGGTGCTGCAGCTCCAAATATACCACTTGATCCTGATGGGGTTGTAAGAGTATTTCCTGTTGTTAAGGGATTGACTGCATTAATTTGCGTAGTAGGATTAAGTGGAGTTCCAGAAAGTACATTTCCACTGATAATAGAATTAGATGGTAGGTTAAATTTATTACTTGGAACACTATTGTCAGAAGAGACTCCGAAGCTAGGCTTAAAGATGTTAGCATTATCTGTTTTGTTATTGGTAAAACTGAAATTAAATTTAGGTTTTTCAGCTTGAGGTACAGATCCTTGGCCGCCAAAGCTAAATATTGACTGCATCGTAGCTGTGGGTACTGATGTTGTTGCTGTTGTGTTACTTAACTTTGGAAAAGAATCGGTTTTTTGAAAAAATGAAGTTGTAGTTGTTGTAACAATATTGGCTTTCTGAAATATTGACATAGTAGTTGATGGAATATTCATAGAAAGTGGCCCTGGTAATGTATTCGAAGCAGCCGTAGTGGTTGTAGTCGTCGTAGCAAACAAATTTTGTGCCGGCATAATACTTGTAAAAGTAAAATTATTTTGTTGGGTCTTTGCTTCTGAAGTTGTAGCAGGTACGACAGATGAGTTCAAAAAAGATGCATCTTTTTTTATAGCAGAATTTTGGTTCAGTAGATGCAACGGTACCAAGGCTGGCATTTCTGGAGCCACCTGAGATGTTACAGGTGAGTTAAATAAGCCTAGGTTCTTTTTCAGAGGTTCATTTGATTGTGTAGGTGTAAAAACTTGTGGGACCTCTTGAGGTTTTTCATCACTACCCTTGGTGGTTTCAACTGATTTGCTAGATTTACCAAATATAGTATTTTTTACAGATGACATTTGGTCTCCTTTTGGTAAACCAAATGTGAAATTTATTTTCGGAGCCTCTGCAGGTTTGTCTATTGGTTGAGATAGATCTTCAAATTTCTTAACAGATAAACCAAAGTTGAATGTCGATGGTTTAGGTAAAATGTTGTTATTAGTTTCAGATTCTTCACCCATGTTGCTCTCTTCGGGTTCAATATCAGTGCATGTTTTTTGGTTATTAGGTTGAATGCCAAATTTAAACGTAATTTCGGAAGGTTGATGAAAGTTAAACTTTATATTGCTTTCTTTTTCAGTACCTGGTTTACTAGCCTCACAGCAAATACATGTATCTCTGTTACTCGCATTTCTTACCAAACAAATAGGGCATTCCCATCTCTCGCTTTGAGACTTAGCTATGTTGCTGTCTGAAGTTCCTTTGACTTTATTATTCCCTTCACTATCTTTTACTAATGGATTATCATCCAAACTGTGACTAAAAGCTTGGGAACCAGGTTTTAAACAACCACAGGCAGCACATTTAGGTAATGAACTATTGTTTTTGATCCAACAGTCACTACATGTCCAGTCACCTTCAACAACTGTTTCAGAATTAATCACTGCCACTGGTTTTATTTTAATAGAATTTCTCCCACCACAGCACACACATTTATCAACCTTTTCACTATTATTAATCCAACAATCATTACACTTCCACTTTGTAGCATTTTCTTTAGCCACAAATGATTTATCAACATTTTTTGTTTTCTTTTCACAATCAGTACACTTATTACACTGGGATTGGTTGAGAGATACATTGCATACAGAGCATTTTCTAGTATTATTATCAATTTCAACAGGCTTATTCCCACCACAACAAATGCATTTATTGACATCTATTTTATTCATCACCCAGCAATCCAAACATTTCCAATCTGGACATTTCTGTGCTGGTAATTTATTATCATCATTAATTTGACTACTAGTTTCTGAAGGTAATTGTTCATCTTTTTCTATAACTTCTTCAGCTTTTTCTATGTTACTCAGTTGTCTTTCAGGAGAACTAAAACTAAATTTCGGTACAGTTGAAGTCTTATGTGATTCACTTGAAATCTGAACAGATCTTGAAAATCCATAATAATCATTGCTATTCTTTACTTCCATAAATTTATCTTTTTCAGTATCTTGCAACTTGGGAAAGTCTGGTTTATCAGACTCAAAATTTTTCTTTAAAGCTTCAGGTGTTATTATTACAGGTGTTTGGATTGAGGAACTTTGTGGTGGTTGTGAAGTTGATACAGGTCCAAAAGTAAATTTAGGCAAATTATCTTTATCTATTTGTAAAACTACATTAGGAAGATTGACAGTATCTAAATTATTACTTTCCATTTCAATATCGCGGTCACGATTTTTTCTTGTCAATCTAGATTTTATCTTCGTAGTCAATTTATCTTCTGAGATCTCGCCTGAAGCATCACTGTAATACAATATTTAGATGAATTAAAAGCAATTATTGAAAACATTTAAATTAATAAAAAATTACTACATACCCTCCAGAGTTAGTTTTAGGATATGGTAAAAATTCAGAAGAACTACTATGGGATGCTATAATCTGACGGGCTGCATTTGTTGTATCCATTAGCCGAGACTTTCGTTTGATTGTTAAAATACTAGCAACCGTTGGCACATAAAGTTCTTGCGTTTTGTAAGCTGAAACAATATGTACATTTAAAGACACAGAAACTTTTTATCTCCTTTTTAAACCACTACGATGCCATTGGGTTATAATTTCCTCAGAAAATTATTAATAATATAGAATAGAACACCATATCAACTACAAACAAATTCAGGCTCTCCTGACAATACTGAGAACTATTGGGAATTCTTATAAATCCAAATATTCCTCAGCAATTCCATTAAATATTTAAATGAAACTTAAGAATTTATTAATTATGGTTTGTGATAAAAGTATATGCCATATATTGTAAGTTACTAAAGAGAAACCTATCATCAATAATACCTAACAAATATACTTACAATAAACTTTTGGGTTATAGGGATTAATAGACTGTTGTAGTAAGTTGTTAGGACTGAGTTTTTTAGGATCCCTCATAATTTGTGGTATTCGTTTAGCTTCTATTAATGGAGAAGAATAATGCTCCAACAAATCCATTACACGTCTTGCAGAATGGCTCATAGTCACAGTGTTGTTGTCACTTGCTTCATTTGTTACACTTATTGTTTTCTTCTTAAAACTTGAAGGAGTTAAGTAGGATGATGATGCACCACCATACATAGTTCTTCCAACATAGAATGGTGAGCTTAATAAACTTGGTTTGAAGTAAGGATCCCTTACATTAGCAGATTTTGACACTAAAAAAATAAAAATATTAAATATGATTCAATTATGTGAATTCTGGAATATTTTGTATGGTTACTACTATAAATCATCATTGTTACATCCCATACTGTCTCACTACCGGGGTCAGGTATCCTCTCACAATGAAAGGAGTATGAGGCCATAGACTGCCAAGCTGGCCAAAAGCATGTTAGCAGACTTACCTTACGTTTGAGAACATTATGGAAAACTCTCAAATATGCAGGTTTCCTCACAAGGTTTTCTTTCACCAAAGCAAGTCATAATTAATCTGTAAGCACTTAATTTGAAAAATTATTTTGTATGTAAGTCTTGCATCTCTCATGCGGGAGACTTATGTTAAATACAAAACTAGGCTAGCACTCTTTTTTACAATATAAATAAACAAACCCCAAAGTTTAATATCAATAGATTAATGTGTTCTTCATACATTATGTAGAAATGAAACAACCTTATTTAAGCTACAAATTAAAACAACCATTATTAAGAGGAATAAATAATAACCACATATATACTTACAACCATGCCTTTTGTAGGAATCTTGGGGAGTACCAAATAAAGATTTCCTTTTTCTAGACACAGAGTGTTCTATAGCAGACAAAGAATGCTGAGATTTATAAAAAGGGTCTTGGGTAGTCTCTTCAGTATTGTCATCATTTGCTGAATGTACACGAGTGGATGCAAAGATCTTTTCCTCATGGGAATTGTTAATTCCCATAGTTGAATTAACAGTGTATATTTCATCTATTGATTCAGTGTTAGTACTTGTACATCTGGTCTGTAAAAACGGAATAAAATTTAGTATTAGAAAAATGATCACTATACATAATAATTTTATTGTAAAAAAGCAAAAGTGTAAAAAATTAAAATCAGGGTACTTACCTATTCACGCCAATGCAGTAAAAATTTAATAGTGAGTATAATATCTTTGCATTAAAGTACAGACAATCTAAACCTAACTAACCTAACCGGACTTAAACTAAGGGAAAATGTATTATAGTGCTACGAAAATGCGTATGTGAGATTAAATTTTTGCTGCGGTGGCGTTAATACGTAAGTACCAAAATCAGTTAAAGTTACCTCTACTTTTATCTGCTGACCAAATTCTCCAGGTGAAGTGTAACGGAATTTTTTAGCTGGTGGCTGCATTTTAATTGGACTCTCCGGTGCCTCATCTTCAGTTGATGAGTCTGTCGCATCAGCAACTTGTGCTGAACCATTTGTATTAGAAGAACTGGGAGAGCTGAACCATTTAGTTATTGTAGCGGGAAGTAAGCCCGACACTCTTGATGTTACGTTCTTGACAAAGGACTGAAAGAATTTTATAGTTTTGTTTTCTGCTTAGAAATACTAGCATTAATAAACATTTACAATACAAATATGTATGTATAGGTATACTGTATAATTACTTTTGGTCCATGTTGATTACATCAAAATAAGGGTCACTGCACCATTTAATATGAATGTATGTGGTTATGATCTCAACCTTTTATGCTACAGTGAAACAACTGATATGAAATATGTGTAACTCATTTAATAGGGTAATTTTGCATTAATATATTTATTTCACTCATTTCATGTTTAAGCACAGGTTGTAATAATAAAACAATAGGTGGTATTGAAAATTTAAATCATTCATTCAAAATTTTATTCAATGCATATTTATGATGTATTGTGTTATTTGGTTTGGTGGATAAGAGGTTCCATCTATACTTGAGGAAAAGCCAACCAAGCATGTTCATGGTTTATCATGCTGAATAACAGACGAGGTACCGGCGCCCAGACCTAGCTGTTGGAAATAGCGCTTCACTGTACCACAATCACCCATTTTAGGCACTGGAATACTTAAATTTCCCTATAAATTGTTGTACACAAAAAGTAATTTGGGAAAGACAACACAATTAGTGGTCATTTTGTTTCCATTTAGACAAGCCATAAACTTCAGTATATTATTATTGGTCTATAATTTTAGAAATTAACATGTACAGTAAAACAATCTATGCTAATATTATGGAGAGAGTGAGAATTTTGAGAGTTTATGTGTATGTCAAGGGTAATTTGCAGAACCTATTTGAAAAGTTATTTTACATGTAAAAGGTGCAGTGTTCTTGAATACACATTATGATGTTTATAATGTATATACATATATATTCCATACTATTTACAGATAAAAATGGATTATACCAAAATAATAGCTACTAAATTGTTATAACTGTTCAACACAAAAGAAATCAGGAAAGGCCTTTTGGTTAGGCAGCTAAATCTATGGTTCAAAAAATTATAAGTGCAATAAAGTCTATCTACGGATCAACTTTGCATATTTAACCTGACCTATATCACTATCTGATGTTAATATGAAGTTATCCATTTTAGGAAAAAATTGATTAAGTAACCTAAGCTAGTAAGTAACTCTTGACACACAATATAAAACAAATGTAAAATAACAGGCTACTGATCGGCAACCATCTTGCTAAGCCACATGCCTACCTCTGTCAATTGGACTTACACCACTTTTATAATACATGATTATACAATTTAATTTACCAACCAATTTTAAATTGTACAAAACATGTTTTTTTTTAAGAAATTGAACATGAACTAGTTGTACATAAAAAATTTACATTAAATTAAACATGAATTACATAACATCTAATTTTTTTTTATTCAAAAATGGAATTCCACCACTTTCAATATAAACGGTCCATTTAACTGTCTTCTAGAATCCTTATTTATCATCATAATCTATTATTGTTTCTCCATGAACAACAAATTACACTTTGCAAAGTATACTGTAACTAATTGTATTTTAATTCTAAATTACTATAACTTATGTTAATAATACAATACTTTTAGTACCTCTGCTATTCTTAAGTTCAATAAAGTTCTTAAATAAACTACAAAAAGTTGATTTAACTGTTTACACTGCCCTCTTTAACTAAATAGATGACTTGTTTTGGCTCCTAGCTGTATTAATATGATATTTGCTTCTGCAAATAAATAATAAGTCAGGAAATGTAACTGTGTTAAAAAAATTACCCAACAAAAGTAGTGGGCAAGTAGGCTGGGCTTAAAAGTCGTGTTCAGAGCGTCAACAATAGAACTTCATTGTTGCAATCAAACACATCAAAAAATGACAAATCATTGCATATACATTTTCGATTTTAAAAGTTGGGAATCATCATGCCAACATGTGTTGCAAAATGGTGCAGACAGTATAAAATTAAAATGTCCAGAGATCACTATTCACTAGTAAGTAGCTATATTATTGTATAATTAAATTCAAAAATGTTCAAATACGTTTTTAAAACGAGATGGTCAACATTATGCACCATGAAGTCATTCAATTTTTTTATCTAATTATACCTAATACCTATTAGGTATTTTTTTCATCTTGATGAAATATTGAAATGTAAAATGATAAAATTTTGATATATATTATATTTATAACAGTTATATATATTGTTTATTTTGTTTTGTATTAGTTACCCTGTCAATCCAGTTTGGAAAGATAAGTGGGTAGCTTTAGTTCAGCTAGAAAGACAAGAGTTTGACTGGATGCCTATGACATTAGACACTAGCCTCCAACTGCCAGAAACCGTTGATGAAATTGTAAGCTATATAGCAGGCATTTTACCAGATAATTGCAAACAAAAATCAACCAGTCCAGAATGCTTAACATTGCTCCCTGTAACACTGAAAAATTGTAGTTTCACAAGCTGATAACTTTGAAAAAATTCGGTAATATGTTATGTCCGTCTGTGATTTTATATAAAATATGCACACGCACAGAGGCACTTTTAAGACAAATAATAATATAGTTTCTATGCATTCAAACAATTCAATGGCAATTTATCTAAATTTAAAATAATTTTAATTGCATTATTTATTTATTTACATTATATGTGTATATATTAAACAAATTTAATTTACGTGTCAATAGTATTTACATTGTAAAGTAGTCATTTCATACAAAAATTTTGTATAGAAAAATGTTTGATTAAAAACCTCCCTCATGTATTTGAAGGCTAAGTATATGCAGGAGGATTTGATTTTCCTCTATTGTGAGAAAGAATAACTTTCCGCACGCTAAACACGCATGGAAAAGTCTACTTTTTGAACAAATGTATTAAAAAAATATAGTACAATAATATTATTTTATTATTGACTTGGTCCGATGTGTATCTTATTGTATAACATCGTCCAGTGCAGCACGCGCGCGAACCAATCCCTACTTTTGTTCAGAATTGAAACTAATCACCAAGCATGCCAATTTGTAACCTCATATGTGAATCGTAGTTTGAAACATACAATGTTTTGGATTGAAGTAGGGCCACTTTTGGTGTTGATTTTGTTCTGAGTTAGACTTCCTGACTTATTATTTATTCATACATAAAAATCCAGCCTGACATCTGATTTTGCTTATATTCAATGTCCATATTTTTTCCTTTTATTTATTATTAACTATGACATGATGAAATTTACACTTGATTGTACATATCCATTAATCCAGATATGATACTTCAAAATTTCCCTCAAACAAATTTACAATACACATAATACCAAATAATCAAAATGTATACTTGTACATAAAAACATGTTTTTAGGTAATGTTAACTGGTTGTAATCTATACATAGAATAAAATTCTAACTGATTGATTTCTGTACATGAACAATATATGATAAAAAATATTATTAGAGGCCTTTATAAATGCAATAGAACCCAAAACAATAGTTGTTAAAATTTTTGTTTGTCTGTGCAATTGTTCCTGCTAATCTCAAAAAGGGCTTAACCGATTTTTTTCTGGTTCTGGTATTACAATAAGCATCACTTAATACTTAAAGTTTGTTTTATAGAAATCCATCCATAAATAAAAATGTTATGAATTAATAAATGTATTTCTAATTCATAGAACAACCCAGAAAAATGCAGATGCTATCTTTAAGCGTAAACTAGTTTTTTAGAAACGAAGCAAGGGCATTTGCTAGTCCTTAATAAGTATTAGGTGGTACAGAACCAAGATTGTATTTAAAATTAATTGACAGGTCAAAAATTGGATAAACATTACATTTATGGTTTTAAAAGTAGAATGGTAGATACAGCTTTTCACAAATGCATTTTGTGACATAACTAAAAAAAACAAAACAAATAAAAAATAAAAATAAATAAGAGGCCTATGTTATTTAATTATGAATTTGTGTATATAAAATTGTGTATTTGAGTAGGTATATATTATTATTATTATTATAATTTAATGTTCAAAATTTCAATAAATAATAGAAGAATAGTCCCTTAATAGAATATAGGAATAAAATAGAATAGAGGAAGAAAAAGATTTTTAACTTTAAATATTATCATAATCCCACATCAGAGAAAAATAATATCGCATCTGAATGAAAGCAATGGATTTTCATTGCATTTTTTTGAATGTTTTTTCAACTCAGAATTTTAAACTTGCATACACAAATAATATATTTGTATTCATTATAATAAGCCTTTTCGTTTCATATCACAAGTGCATTAGTTTGATTCAATAGAATACTTTTATTTTTCTTGTTTGCCCAAAAACTAAACCAACAAAATAAGAATAGGTTTATTTATTGTATATACTGAGTGAGTAGGTCACCAAACTTTGGATTTATACCAGATTCCAGTTTATTTTGTGAACCTAATCAAATCAAAACACAAATGATCCTATAAATTAGTTTTTACATTACATGTCCCTTAAAAACCATGAAACAAAAATGGATTTCTAAAAAGCACAAAATTTTAAGTAAACCATTTGACCAATAGCTGTCCTACTCAAATTTTCCTGATTATAAAGTAGAAAGCAATGCTACTCATATGAATTGATAGTTTCAATATTTTAACAGAATTAATCTGTATGACTAAAAATAAGTCTACTCTTCCAAATTCAGTAACAGGCATTATAAACCCAGCCTTAATAATAACCTAAATAATAATATGAAGATTACATCTCATGTAACAATATTTCTTTATATAATATCTAAATATATTATTAAGCATCCATAATACATATATTTTGATGTAAGAAGTATAACTATATCAGTTACACAAAACATAATGACCTCAAATTTGATCTTTCAAGGATGAAGGAGCATTTTGTAAGTAAAGCATATTAAATGCATAGTTTATTTTGGACAAAGTGGAATGAGTCAGATTATAAAACACATTTTTCTGTGGATGTTTAACTATTGTACTATGTTTAAAACTTCATAGCATAGGATACTTCATAAAATTAATGCTTATCTATTTTGCCATTATGTTGAAAACAATGATCGTGGCATGTACAGTAAATAACTCACACAAACATGCATATGAGATGTGATGACTTATGTGATTACTTACTCTTTCTAAAATTCCATATGTTTTAAGAAGTTATTTTAACCGACATTACTATTTAAATTCCGTTCTAAGTTTATTAATTAAGTATTTAACTATAGTAGCTAAGGCTATAACTTTAAGAAAAAAACGCCTACCTGATTACGAAAATAACATAAATTAATAGTATATTAAAATATATTACTATATTCAACAAGACTACATAATGAATAAGGCATCTTCGCGTGAGGCCCCATAAGACTATAAGTTCAGCAATGGTGGTGTTACGGTGAGCGGGAACTTACTTTGTTAGGTTGACTGGACGACCGGGGCCGCTTCTCCTTGCTTTTTGAGAACGGCGAACTCATAGTGGCGTATATAAAATTGACATTAAAAAGACGCACAAGCGATGACGCTAATAAAAATATTCACAACTAACAAAAACGTGACAAACATGGCGTCCGGAACTGAATGTGTCAGAAAACTTGATTACGAATGAAATTAGATAGAAAAAGTTAACACCAGTAAAAATATTTGAATAAAAGAAAATACAATTTTAACAGCATTCAATACATTTGCACGTTTAGTTCATAGGCCAAAGTAATTACCGTAATAGCAAAACGTTAAACACAAAGTAGGTACGGTAGGAACGAAAAATTTTACGATACCGCTAAGAAGACGGTGTTGCCTTTGCCAATAATGCCTAAATGTATTGCCATTGTCAATTATCAATCAAACGTCTATGGTTTTTAAAAATCATACAATTTAAATAATGGTGTCCTCAACGCCTTATTAATAGAGAAAAAATATAACATGCAAGATAGATTTGTTTGTCGTTGTTTACGCTTTTGTATCATACTGTGCATGACTCGTTGGTTTCCTATCAATTTCATATGTTAAGTATGGATGTGTTTACTAAGATGATGCGTCGCATCGCATGGGTCACCGCAATGTTGCGACTGGTGGGTTACCAGATGTCACAGTTAAGAAATTTTAACTTATACGATTTTTGTAAATTGTTTCATTTCTTACTTAACCCAGCGTTATCGGAATTGAGTCAAGATAACCACACACGTTAAATTTTGCTTGTAATTTTGTGATAGCGCATGCGACGGTGCTGCTCTTCTCAGTAGCTACAGTTTCTGAATTGATCTAAGGGCTGTTGGTAAGTAATTAGTTACACAGCGACCATACTCGAAATTACAGATGCTTAAAGTTGAAAAAGGTAAAAATAACCCATCCCCGCATTTACTGTAACGATTTTGCGCTATTTTTCTTTAAATATGATTGTTATTTTTTGTTACTATTTTGGGTGTTAATTAAAATTAGAAGAGTGTTTCATATTTATATAATAAATTATAATTATTTAATATACTACTTTATTCGTAGATTAAAAAAAATGAATCCGAACGAGTATGGTCCGATATAAATTTTAAACCACCACAGCAACAGCATCCAGGGATACAATTTCCACATTATCTTGGTAAAGATGGTATAGTTTGATATAACACACCTTATCAGCAGAATGTTCGAACTAGGACTGAAAATATTATGCTAGGTGTAATATCTAAAGCTAGATCTGCTATGTCTGCATTGAAATGCTGAAACCTTTTTTTACTCAATTAAATGTAGGATAAATGTACCTGCATTGACAATGTTTTATGCTATTTTGAATATGTCTGGTGTCAATAGCCTCATAATTCATCGAATAAATAATAAATTAAACCAAACACGACGTCGATCCTTGAAAATTTGAAAGAAGGCCAGAATGTGACATGATTGTCCCGTGAAATGCGAAAAAGAATTGGACAATTTGCTAGTCATTCTTCGAATGAATCTTTAGCTAAGAAACGCAATGCTTGTAAAATATGTTAAGTGTGTCCAGCAAACAAAGATCGAGAAACTACTCACACCTACCAAGATTGCCACAAATGTATATGGTCTGTGCATATTGTTCATGTTTACTCCGACTGTGTTAATAACGATGAGTTTGATGAGAAACTATTTATTTTATTTCATAGATACATTTGATGAATTTATAAAAGTGCAATTAAAACCAAAAGACTGGTAATTATTAATCACTTCAGTGTGATTACACTGATGAATATCAATTTTTCTGATTGTTTACTTATTTTTTTATTCTTTATTAAACATGAATAAAAGTAGTATATAAAAACTTATATTATCGATTACACAATAAAAATGTAAAAAATGTGTTTTGTGATACTACGAATGTACACGTATCAATTATTATGCACGTCTCGCGGGATGTTTATTATTACTAAATTTATTTCATTGGTATCAAGGTAGTCTTTTATAATATACAAGTTACATTTATTTAACATTCTTTAACTCTGTAACACATTTACTATGCCTCAGTCCATCTATAGAGTGGAACCAGTGCCTTTTCGTCTTTATTTTGCTCTGATGAGGTTTCATTATTAATATTTATTAACAATAAAATATATTTATATATGATACTGTAAATCAATAAGTAACCAGCAGATATATTGGTATAGCCGTGAACGCCCTACCTTGTTAACGAAATTTCTCGAGTTTGGTTATTGACTGGAAATGACATTTATAAAGGTGAAACTTAGTTAATCTATTGGGAGAAAAGAAAAGTACTCGAAGCAATGGCTCAATAATGACTGTCCAAAATGTCGACATGATGACACGTTAGTATGAATATTCAAAACGGCGCCGGTATACGTCACCTTAGGCCGGGACACATTAGTTTATTTTTATCCATATCATTCGTCTGGTATTTTCGGTTCGATTGAAGTCAAATGAAAAAAAGAGCACAGAAGGCAGCATCATAGAAATAAATAATACTAATCGCCAAACTTGAATCGTTCAAGTGGTAGAAGTCATTCGTTTTATCCCCTAAGTCTGTATAATCTTACTAATCTGTGGCAAATAAAGCCTTGGCAAATAAAATATTGAATTATTTTCATTATAATTTTTTTTAATATTTGAATAGGTTATTTATATATATTCACAAAATAATGCTTGGTTATACAAATGCTGGCATTCCAGATAAGTCATGGCAACCTCCAGTAGCAGTTATAGAGACGACGTGAGTAATTGTATTTATTATAAAATTGAAAAATCTAACGCAGTTCAATAAAATGGTTTCAATAATCCTTACAGAATGGGCACCATGGTTGTAGAAATGTACTGGAAGCACACTCCACTTACATGCAGAAACTTTATGGAATTAGTTCGAAGAGGTTACTACAACAATACGAAATTTCATAGAGTCATACGAGATTTTATGATACAAGGCGGTGATCCCACAGGCACTGGAAAAGGAGGCCAATCTATTTATGGCCTTTATTTTGATGATGAAATTACACCAGACTTGAAACATACAGGAGCTGGTATATTATCTATGGCGAATGCTGGCCCTGACACAAATGGATCACAATTTTTCATTACATTAGCACCAACTCAGTGGTTGGATGGAAAACATACAATATTTGGAAGAGTACAAAGTGGACTGTCTGTAGTTAAAAGAATAGGCTTAGTTGAGTGTGACAAGGATGATAGTCCAGTTGATGATATACGCATTGAACGAGCTTATATTGCAAAATGATAGACATTTGTAATTTTTTCATTTCATACGTTTTTTAGAATTATCAAGGACATACTTGACAAAGTTATTATCACTTTTTTAACAAAGTTTAATTTGAATCAAATAATACAATTTGAGATAATAATAAAATTTACAAGTGTAAATCATAAAGTTTATAATTAAATGTATTTCATATTATGTAAAAAAAACTGTTGTAAATTGTTTAATTTCATTGACTCATCTGTTGCTGGTGTAATAAGTCAAGCATGTAACTTAGGTTTAGTTAAACATAAAATGTTATGTAAAAATATATTTCAATTGAATAATTAGTTTGATGGATATAATTGACAACTCATTTATTTTTCACCACATTCTTCCATGATTGTTAGAGAATTTATGCAATCTTCTAAGAAAGAGTTTGTCTTTTCTCTCCAACCTTCTTATAAGTACTGAGGAATTAAGTGCCAATAAGTAAACTGGGTAAGATGGTTCATTTAGCACAGAGGTTCCCAAACTTATTTTTCTCATAGACCACTTTCATAATTTTACTGGTTAAGGTGGACCCCCTGCAGCTATTACATTTCTGCTATATTCCCAAAACTTGACAAAAATGTGAAGATTAGATCTAACTATGGAAATTTGCGTTGCGGCTGTGTTCCATCCACAAGTTAACAGTTTTCGAAAAAGAGTGAGAATCGATTGGTTAATTAATTGATTGTGCTGTGAGTGAATGTCAAAAAAGTAAAGTTGGTCAATCAAAAAATTGATTCCATTCAACTTTACTTTTTTCAAATCTACTCACAGCACAAATAACCAATCAATTCTCACTTATTTTATTTAGAAAACTACTCATTCAGTGTGGTAAAAATAAAAAGAAAAACAATATATTAGCTTGTGTTATTTATTAAAATATGTATTATTATAACACAATTACTCAGTCGAAAATTAAACATTAATAATTTCTACAATGACAATAACCAAATGTCATAATTTTAATGGGATGGATGTACTTGATGGATTGACAGCAAATTATCAATATTTGGCTTCAGTTTTGTTAGGAATAACCGCAAATCTCCCCGTTCTGTGATATTCAATTTGCTCCTTTTTTTTAAAAGGTTTGTAATGACACTAAACTTTTTTCGACAAGATATGACGACGGAAACGCTATCAAAAGCTTTCTCGCAATTCTCCACAGTCCAGGATATTTTTCGGGTATTTCTGCCTGTAACCAAAATGTTTGATATCCTCTTTTAAATTTCACCTTCAGCTCCTCATTAGTGCTAAGTTCGAGTAGCTCCTCTTGTAATATCACATTCTCCACTTCCGTTTCATGAAATGGATTTATAACCCATGGTGGTATTTCCATCGTCAGAATATCTTCAAATCTGATTTCGAAGTCATCATGCAGGGCAATTAAATGTTGAACGTATGTGTGAATATCCTCATCAAGGCATTCTACCTGTGACAAGTTTGAAAACGGAAAATTCGGCAATCGCTTGTCTGCCTTTGATGGAACGAAACCAAATTTTAAATAATCAACACTGAACTGTCGATATTTCTTCTTAGATTCAGCCATGTTTCATATCAGGTACCTACCTGTAAATAAAAAAAACTTTGTTTTAGTAATCTTAAGGCGGTCTTACTTAACAGGATATGGCATGGCATATTTTAACTGAGTAGGATTAATTAATTATAGCGGTGAATTCAACAAAATCCCGGTGACTGATATATTTCTGTAAATTCGATGTAAAATACTTTTAAATAATACTTTCATATCAAAACTCCGCGATTTTAATTATTTATTTATTACCTTGATGCACGTTACGACGAGTATCTAAAGACACGAACAATTTATGAAAATATATTTAATGATTGAGTGAACCACCACATAGTCGGGAAATAAAAAAAATTACTAATAAAGTAGGGACAAAATGTTCAATCTTTTTCGGCTTTCTGTTCTTTTATAGAAGTATCTAATTATGGCTCTGTTCAGTATTTAATTTAGAATACGTACCTACTGCACGCAAACATTACAAATAAACTCATGGACAAAATTAGAGGAACGCAAAAAAAAGTGCGTTTAAAACAAAATATCATGGAAATTTGTGACAATTAAGTATAGTAATTTGTATTTTGCGTATTTTTCGTTATTTTAAAAATGCGAAAGTCGTAAAAACAAAGTTAAAGGATAAAAATTCACGAAATTCAGAAAAAAAGAAAAATTTACAGGAAAGAAACATTTTTATACTTAACATTAAATTTTTTTTTATTCATAAATGCTTAAAAAGGCTATAATGTGGGCTGTAATCAGTACTTAGTGTTGCCTCCTCTAGCTCTACGAACTGCTTCCAGTCTTCTTGGCATACTTCTAATCAAGTTATCAATAAAATCTTGAGGGATGGCGGTCCATTCTTCTTGTAACGCGTTTTTGAGATCTCTCAAATTAGCGGGGACAGGAATTCTTTTCTTTATTTGTTTTCCAAGCTTGTTCCAGACATGCTCTATGGGATTTAAGTCGGGTGACCGCGCTGGCCAACCCATAGTGTTGATTTCAAGGTCTCGAAGGTATTCAACAACCACGGCCGCAGTCGTCAGCCAGGTCGTGCATTATCATGCATAAAAACAAATCCGTCTCCTATGAAAGGGGCAAATGGCACTACAACTTGTTCCAAAATCTCAGTTACATATCGTACTGCTGTTGTTGATCCATTTTCAATGACTTGCAGTTCCGTACGTGCTCCCATACAAATACCTCCCCATACCATAACTGACCCTCCACCATATGCCTCTTTTCCAATGATGCTGCACTGAGCATAACGCTCTCCCGAGCGTCTCCACACTTTCACCCTTCCATTATCTGGTTTCAGGCAAAATCTGGATTCATCAGTGAATAGAACCTGACTCCAAGCTTCGTCATTCCAATTTTCGTGATTGCGAGCAAAATTAAGTCTAGCTACTCGATGGCATGTTTAAGAAGGGGGCCTCTGGCAGGCACATGTGATTTTATTCCGGCCGATTTCAGTCTTCTTCTCACAGTTTTTGTGCTTACTGTAACCCCTCGAACTTCTTGGAGCTCCGTTTTTAGATCAGAAGAAGTTAAAGTCCTGTTCCTGAGCACCCGGTTAACAAGGAAACGGTCATCTCTCGCCACAGTTTTCCGTTTACGACCCTGTCCTGCGAGTCTCGTATATCGTCCGGTCTGCCGATACCTCTTGACAACTCGGTGTACCACAGATTTGGATACTTGTAACGTTTGGGCCACATGTTTGTAGGTGTGCCCAGTTTCAATTAAAGTAACAGCCCTGGCAACTTGAGTGGCGTTTAGGTCTGGCATTTTCAGTTTATTAGCAGTAACAATTTACACTTTAAACGATAAGTAAGGAAGCCAAGGCAAAAATTTAAACATAACCAAAATTTTCATTCAAATTCAAAAGTTCGCAAATTTTTTCGCAGTACGAAAGAACGTAATATTACGCAATAATGACAGAAAACAAATGAAATTCGAAAAAAGAACATTTCAAAACTTTTTTTATTTTCATAGAGTATATTAATGTATGTAGCCAGTACGCACGATAATTATAACACGAGATATTAAACCTTTTTTTTTGCATTCCTCTAATTTTCTCCACGAGTGTATATTACAACAAAAATATGTCCCCTATCGCAGCTGGGTTGGGAGAGATTTCTTTCAGGAATAAGCCTCACCTTTTGTACCTACGTAATTTTTTGTAATTTGTCCATTTTTGGTTTACTTACGTGTACAATAAATTGTAAAATAAGTAATAAATAAAATAAAAGTATGTATAACAAATTAATTGGCAGATAAGTACTTACTTTTTACGACACTAGCAAACACTAACATCGATTCACTTTACTTTTCGAAATTCCGGAAACAAATAAGTAACGTTTATCCTTCGCATTCGTATTTATATTGATGAAGAATCAAACAAGTTCATGCAAAATTCCAAGCACAAACACAAGTTATATTTCGTTTCCTTTGCAAGTCTGAACAAGCGTTGCAGACTGCGGTGCGGCGGCGCTTTGCAAGTCACGACACGTTGTACTGAATATGGAATATGCAAGTTTTTACATGTAAAAATCACTGAGTTTCTTAAATAAATATTATCTGGCTACATTCATAAGTGAAGTCAAGCCAACATTTTAGTTCTTCACTACCCTAGTTAGAAAAAGGCATTTATAATGATTAAAAATATTTGAAACGATTAAAAAAGATTTGAATTTGATTACAAGATAGATAAATAATATATACTTTGCATTGAAGTAATCTTTTTAAATGCCTTTTTCTAATCAGGGTATCGAAACCAGATAAATTTTCGTGGACCCTCGCTTACGAATTGTGCACCCCTATTTTTTGGTCATGGCAACGTAGATCCCCGTCGAGTTTCCCGTCGGGGGTCCACTTGGACCACTTTGGGGATCAATGATTTAGCACATTGCCTTTAGTCTGGGGCAATTCACAAATCTAGTAAGTTAAGATATCTACTGAAGCCAAGCTGTAGTTTTTGAGTATAGTTTCTGACCTGTCTGAAAACCATACCATTATGTTGAGTTAGGTTCTGGAAATTCCACTTCCTCAACTATAGAATCATACTATGATCAAACAATAGCATTACATCATAGGACTTTATTATGGACATAGCCTAGGAGGTAATGTTTGTCCAGAAGGTTATCCTTTTACATGATCGAACATTCTTTCATAAGGAGTTTAATATTTTGCAATGCTTTTGATAAGTGAACTAACCTAACTTTCATGTTATTTACCATCAAGTGGCTCGTCTATATTTGTGGACAAGTTGCATAAAAAAAGAAGAAATTTTTCTGTTATAACTGTGTTATAACTGTGTTCTATTAAGTGGATAACAAAAATCTTCTTTTTCTTTATCTATTTAACAATAACAGCAGTTCAACATTCTTCTTGCGATTTATGACACTACTACTAAAAACAAGTCCAGTACGGTTGACTGCCGTCGTAGGTATGGTCACCTGAGCCAAAGCTTTGTTACTGCGTCACAACATGTCGCAGTTTTGAAGAAGAAGAAGAGAGACATCCTACACGGCGTGCGGCTCCGCAGGGAGACGCCGGCCTACGTGAGGGAATGCGGGACTCATGGTAACCCTCCTTGCCCGGGCGTTATACTCGAGGGGGCAATAGCCCCCTGGTGTTGTTAACCACGCTGTTTAGCGGGGTGGTAGGACTTCGGACTCACAATCCTGCGACAGCTAGCAGTCACCCCCCAGATGGTCGGGGGAGACCGGTCCTATAAGCTCCCGTGGGAGTGGGCGACCGTCGGGCGGCCTGCTGTGCAGGGGCGCAAACCCTCGGAGATGTGGGTGTGGTCCGTTGTCCGCTCTGTCGAACATTCGACGAGCACAGCGGACCACAAACTCCTTGATGGTCGGGATCTTGAGATCGCGGGCCACCACGTTGTTACGGACGTAGCGGCCCGCCCTGACGATCGTGCGTAGAGCCAGGTTCTGCTGCGCTTGTCCGCGCGCGCGCTACGACCTAGCTACCAACGCGCGTACGCGCAACGCGTAGGTAAGACGTGATCTGACATAGGTTTTATAGATACCAGCTTTGGTTCTCAGACGTAGTTGGAATGCCAACACCGGTCGGAGCATCGCTCGTGCTATCCGCGCCTGTCGAACGACATGCTCAACATGCGCGGCACAGGACAATGAGCGATCAATGTGACATCCCAAATATTTCACGGTATTACACCACGCTATGTCATGACCGCGCAGCCTAAACGCCGCCAGCCTGGCATGCTTCCGGCTGAACATAATGGCGACCGTCTTACCGACATTGACCGCAACACGCCACTTGTCCAGCCATGTAGGCAGCAGGCTTAGCACGCGCAGCTGCGTACTTACGGTTGCGGTCCGAAGAAAGTAGTCGCTGTCGTCCGCAAACAGCGCAAGAATGACGTCTGACCCACCCACTCGGGCCTCGCCACCGATGGGCGGGGGTGTCGTTGGTGTATGACGCATATGGGCAAGGCGAAAGGCAGTTGCCCTGAGATACCCCCGCACATATGGGGCGTGGGTCTGAGGCGGCGCGTTCTACCGAAATATGGAACTACCGACCGTCCAAAAACGATGCTATCAACCGTACTAATATGGCCGGCATGGGAATACCATCAACTTGTATATGAGCCCCGCATGCCATACACGGTCGAATGCTTTCTCGATATCGACAAATACACCGATCGTGATATGTCCGCGATTGGTCTCGCTAGACAATCACCCGTGTCAGCTGATGCGTGGTCGAATGACCGGTCCGGAACCCATGCTGTTTGTCTCTTAAAATAAGTGACGACTTCATGCGTTCTAGTAACTGCCGCTCGAACAGCTTCGCTATGGTCGGCAGCAACGTGATGGGGCGGTAGTTTTCCGGGAGACGACGGTCTTTCCCTGGTTTTGGGAGCACGATTACCTTCCCATGCTTCCAGATGGTCGGGAAACAGCCCGTGCGAAGGACACCGTTGAAGAGTCTTGTCATAGAGACAATGGCTCTCCTGGGCAGTCGTGCCAACGCCTCATTCGGAATGTCGTCGGGGTCTGGTGCCTGGTGCCTTACGCTTTTTCAAGCGCGTGGCAGCTTTCCTAACCTCCGATGGCGAGATAAACTCAAACCCGTCGGGGGCAGGTGTCGGGCCGCCGAGGAACTCCGCTACACTCGCAGTTTTGTGTGGGAGCTCAACCTTTATTGGATTATTTTTCAATGGAACCCGCGTGGTTATTTACTTAAAAGCTTCGATATAAAAGTTTGCATTTAAAAAAATTTACACGATCCAGGTTCAGATCTACTGAATTGCTAAGTATTGTATTAGACACAGAAGCACCATGTATACGACGTCGATAACCACAAAATTTTTATGTTATCTCTTTTTAAGAATCAATAAAAGATAGTTTTTAATGTTTCAGTGACTGTTTTATATAAAATGTGAATTTTCTTGTTTTCTGCTCGCATTTCTTTGTTTAAATCGTTAAAGGTCAAAATCTACAAATTCCAAAGATAATAACGTAGTGAGATCTTGGTTGGATTAATGATGGGACCGTTGCTACATCAGATGCAAATCCTATTAGATTATTTTTATATGGAATATAATTGCTTCTAAAAAAGTTTACAATGTGTTCAAATAATAATACTGCATTAGCATCTTTTAATGAAATAAGACAGAGCTAAAAAACAGTCTTCGATGCGACTCTTCTTCGCATATCTTATGACTAAACACAAGTGTTTGGTTGTAGTAAGAAAAGTGAGCTCTTCAACAATAAGAAAAAACTTAGTTTGCCGCAGATCATCACATAAATTATCGAAACTTTATTCACCTATAATATGATCACCTAGGGCATGAGTTTTCGACAACGAACATTGGGGTTAAAGATCTTTATTTCACAAAAATACATTTAATCACTTATTTGAGAACAATAATTTCTTACTAATATAAACATTATCCCGATGTGGGCAGTTTTACTAAATTTTTTTTAGTTGAGGAGCGTTCTAAGATACGACTTCGCTGTCTTTTTCAATTCACCGTCTACACTTGCAAATTAGGCGGTGGCCCAAGTTGCATGGGAAATATCAATTAAATATAGTAGTAAATATAATTGGCAAGTCTTTTCTTAAAAATGTTTAACGATGTTGCATTTTTGACGTCATTTGGAATTGCGTTCTTTGTGTGAACTGTTGTCCCCCAAAGGTTATGGTATTTTTACCGTAATTCGTTCTTATTTTCGATGTTACCAAGTGGTTTGCGTGGCGGGAAGTATATTTGTGTGTCGCCTTTAGTTGTAAATGTAATATAAGTATGAATAAGTTTATGAATGATTTTATATACTAGTATACATGTATTATATGTGTAAAGTTGTTAAATGGTCATAATTTTAGTTTTATTGTATATAATTTTGGTTGGTGTCATGTAGTCGTAATGGTGTAACACTTTTATTATTTTATTTTGAAGTATTTCTATTGGTTTGATATTTCTCATTGATTTCAATGAGATATAGAAGATGAGGTGTTACTAGTGCGTTATAAATAAGAATCCGCGTTTTTTCTGAATGCATCTAGAGATATTGTGTAATACTCCTACTAATGAAAACAGTTTACCTTGTATGTGTTGAATATGTGCCTTCCACGTTAAATTCTTATCCAGTGTCAGTCCAAGGTATTTTTCGTGATTTGTTTTGCTTAGTATTTGTCCATTTATTTTGAGAGAATCATGACTGGGAAGTTTTTTATTTTTTGCGTAAAAAATAACGTAAGCAGATTAAAAGCATTTACTGTTAGAAGATTATATTGGAACCATCTGCGCAAAACATTAAGATCATCCTGGGCTTGTTGAATTATTTCCATGATATTGTGACCGAAATAGCATATGCAGGTATCATCTGCATATAGACTGAGTTGGCCAT
Source organism: Megathymus violae (assembly GCA_003671415.1). NCBI lineage: Eukaryota > Metazoa > Arthropoda > Insecta > Lepidoptera > Hesperiidae > Megathymus > Megathymus violae. The sequence goes on along the minus strand of PDGT01000004.1, from coordinate 6,653,582 downwards.
GCAGTTGTAATTGGGAAATATTGTTGACATAAATCAAAAATAACAGAGGCCCGAGAATTGAACCTTGTGGTACGCCACATGTAAAAGGTTTTTGAAAACTTTGATGATTTCCGAGTTATCCTGTTATTTAGGTATGATTCCATCATTTTATATACTGCGCCAGTGATTACAATACTACGTAATTTCTTTAAAAGTAACTTATGGCAAATTTTTCCAAAAGCTTTTTTCAAGTCTGTATATAGATAGGTCTTTACATTTACGACATGTTTTTAATCAATTTTTGTTTTTATTGTTGCCACCTAATCTATGGCCGCGCTTAAAGCATTTGATTTCGGACGAAATCCCTACTGTTTTTCATATAGGATTTTTATCTCTTCAGCTATTTTTGAATTTGTAGGTTACATAATATTGTAAAAAAATTTTCTTTTTGCACTCGCGCTTATACTCGGTTCCTCGCCACGCGACATTTTAACTTAACAACTTTTAAGAAATAGATGCTTAATATTCGTGTAACTTGAAATTATTACACGGTAAATAAAACTGAAGCTTATAAATTGTTTTATTAAAATTTACGTAACAACTCTATATGAAAATACGTTTTTACAATAACAATATATTATGTGTCTTTCTAAAACACAGTGTTGGGTGAAGAAGCAGTCTATGATTCTTGGTTTTGTTTATCTATGGTATTAAAAAACTTACCAAATATTTTCTGATTAGCGGGAGTTTACCTTATCTTGACATCAGCTGGCGCCACTTTCTATGAAATTGGCGTTTCCAAACCTGTTTGGCTTCATAGCGTTTGTGATTTTTGGCGCGTTAACATATAAGGTTTTTCCGATTAGCAAAAGTTGTGTAGAATAGTTGATAAAACACAGTGTATTTGTTAAAATGAGTGAAGTGGAGCAAAATGGTGATAATGAGAGGTCGGGTTCTGTTGCTCCGGACGGGGGACGAGCTAAAGCCGATTCGTCAGAGTCGGAATCCTCATCATCCACGGCGGATGAGCGTTTTGCGTCACCTCCTCCAAACAAGAGACGTAAGTACATGCACCAGTTAACTCATGATCCTCGAGTAGACACTTTAATCACCCAGGTGGGCTACATTTCAAATTTTTTAGCTCAAAACATGCCTACGCATTGTGCGAACTTGCATACCGATAGTTCACAACAGGTGAATAGACCGCATGATCAGTTTTTAAAGATTCCATGCTCAGATTTATGTAAATCAAACTTTTCGTTAGGCGAGGTTAACATCGATCATGATGGGAATATGCTTATATCTCCCGCTAATCCGGAGCGCCTAGAGGTATTAGAGAAATTACAACAATTTAATTCTCCAGCCTGGAAGGGCATTAGATACAAAAAAGCAATGCAATCTTGCTTATCTTCTCCCGGGTTTACGGGTTTAAAAATTAATGACGAGTTTTGTCATTTCAATAGAAATAAAGATTATTTAGCTTCGACTGAGACTCTGATGGCTAGCCTATCAAATGTCATTTTGGAACAGAGACACTTGATTCAGCAATCGTTACAAAATATTTTAGTTTGGTCTTCTACAAACACGACCAATTTAAACATCAATAACCTACACGAAAAGTTTTCCCTTATGTTTGGTCCAGGTTCTGCCATCTCTAAAAATTCGGAAATAACAATGCAGATTATTTGTGGCAAGAGAGCAGAGTGTATAGAGTTAAGACGAAATTCCATTCTTAAAGAGATAGGAAATACTAATCTCCGGACATCTTTACAAAATGTTCCCCCGAGTTCAGAATATTTGTTTAGTCGAGAAGCTCTGCAACCGATTATTAATTCCTTAGGTGGACCACAGTCCTGGTTAAATTCTCCTACCTATTTAAATAAAAAGAGACACTATAATTCTTTTGAACAGAACTTATACAGAAAATCTGTTAATATCAAACCAACACAGGGTAAAAGAACCAATTTTAAAAATGACCGTAAAAATAGAGTTATTTCAAAAAATTCCTTTCGGCGCAATCGCAGTCAAGACCATACAGGTACCAGCTCTAAACAAAAATGACTATCAGAAAAGAACATTCAAAGGGGGATGTCTAAAGAATCATACAGATGCTTGGGCGCAACTGGGTGCAAACCAGTTTATTCTAAAGATTATTTCAAAGTGCAGAATTCCATTCAAGACAAAACCTCCATAGCAGTTTTCATATATAAATCTCCAAAAGAATTTCTCAACCAAAGTGTCACCAGAGATGACAAGAGTGATAAAAGATCTCAAAGAGAAAAACATACTGGAACCACCACCAATTGTGAATGGGGGGTTCCTATCCAAGATGTTCTTAGTAAAAAAATCTGATGGTGGGGCAAGACCAATATTCGACCTCCGTCGCCTCAACGCTTATGTTGCTACAAAGCACTTTCACCTGGTTTCTCACTCAGATGTTGTAAATTTTTTGCAAATCAAAGACTGGTTAGTAAAGATCGACCTTCAGAACGCCTATTTTCATTTACCAATAGCAGAAACTCATAGACGTTTCCTGAGAATTGTTTACAATCAGGTTACAACAGCTCTGCCCTTTGGCCTATCTGCAGCACCACAGATTTTCTCAGCGGTGACAAATTGGGTTGCGGAAACCCTCCGTGCCAGAGGTTTTCGGGTGTTGGTCTATCTAGACGACTACCTGCTGGCTCACCAGGACCGATCTGTTCTAGACACTCAGGTTGCGGAAACGCTGAGATTGCTAGAAACTTTAGGATGGCATGTCAACTACCCAAAGTCCAGTTTAGTTCCCTCTCAAGAGCTGGAATACTTGGGCATCATTTGGAACACTCTCAGAAACACTATGACATAACCGAACCAAAAAGTCCAGAAAATAAATACAATGATATCTACTATACAGAAGAGGAGCCTAACTTGTACATTAAGAGACACCGAGAGCCTTTTAGGCCTTCTAAATTTCGCAACATTGACAATCCCCACAGGACGTCTTTACTGTCGGCGAATACAATTGTTTCTGAGAGGATTCCAGAAGGGACAATCAAGGGAGCGGAGAATGCTAACTCCCCTGGTTCACCAAGATTTAATCTGGTGGCTAAATGCAGTAAAATGCCGCTCGAGATCGTTACGCCGAAGAGAAGTCACACACTTCCTAACCACCGACGCAGCAGATGCGGGGTGGGGCGCTCAACTAAACGAACTGTATATCTCAGGAAACTGGAGCAACCTTAAAAAACGTTGGCATTCCAATGTCAAGGAAATGTATGCTGTCTACGGTGCCATTCTAAGCCAACAGCACGTATTGAAAGGAGCTCACATTCTAATACAATCCGCCCACAGGACACACGGTCTCTGTCTCTTCTGAATCTGACCACACGACTCCTACAGTTGACCGAACGACTGGGGATAATGCTGTCGGCACATTACCTACCGGTAAATTTGAATGGGATTGCAGACCGCCTATCAAGGGGTCGAGCCATACCCGAGTGGCATCTGTTGCCCCGGGCCGCGGAGGCCATATTCAACAAATGGGGCGTCTCAGATATAGACATATTCGCTTCAAAGGCTACAGCAGTGGTACCAAACTATATCACTCTAGACTCAACAGATGGGTATGCAATTTTTTGCGACGCATTCAGTCGTCCCTGGGACTATCAACTAGGCTGGTTGTTCCCACCTCCCAATCTGATCCCACAAGTACTGGCTCACTTGAACCTCTCAAAGGGAATGTACATTTTAATAGCACCCCAGTGGGACCAATGTTTTTGGCTCCCAGACCTCCGGGCCAGAGCTCTGGAGGAACCACTACCCATCAAGGATCTGCGGAAGACCTTAGTAGATCAGATTACAGGCCATTGTCCACCTCAGGTAGAGAAGCTGGCTCTCCTGGCATGGAAAGTTGGGGGTGGACAGAGCAAACATCCCACTGGACTAGAGAAGAGAGAGACTTATTAAAGCGTAGTTGGCGTGATTCAACCTTATGCACATATAAGGCTCCTATTAAAAGATGGATTTCTTGGTGTAACATTAATAATATAGATCCGAAATTATCCACTGGTAATGATGTAGCAAGATTTTTGGCCTACCACTTTTTACCACGTAAACTTGCTTATTGCACAATACTTTTGCACAAGTCAGCTGTGACAACCTTCTGTGGCACATCAACAGAAAATATTTCAAAAAATTTCTTTGTACATCAGATACTCAGGGCTATTTCACTAGCTAGACCACAAGTACAGAGACCTCCAGTTTTTGACATCAAATTATTGTTTGATTGGCTTCAAGCTACACCTTGCAATGGTACACTTTTTCATATTTCTCGACGACCTGCCCTAATTCTTTTACTTGCTTCAGGGCGTAGAATTCATGACATGACTCTATTAGAAATGTCTAGAGAACATCTACAAGAGGAATCTGATAGGATCATACTTTGGCCACGATTCGGATCTAAAACGGATACGGGTACCTACAGACAATCAGGCTGGTCTGTCATTAATCACCCTAATATTCATATATGTCCAGTAAGGCATATTAAACAACTTATTGGACTTTCGAGTGAGAGAAGATCTCAGAATAATATTTCTAGCTTGTTTATTTCTATTACTGGCAAAGTTAAACCAGCATCCAGGACAAATATTGCAAATTGGTTAAAGACTATTTTCAGAGAACTTGATATTAATGCTCCTCCAGGAAATATCAGGTCTGCTGTAGCATCCCGAGGTTGGTTAGAAAACAGACCAGTGGAAGAAATCCGTAAGAGAGGAAATTGGAAGAGTGCCCAAACTTTTAAAAAGTATTACTGTCATCAGGTCCAAAGAAGTGATCCTATGACTTCTCGGGCTGATTTATTATTTAATAATTTTGAAAGTATTTAATGGTTGCACAAATTATATTGTTATAGTAAGAATCACTAATAAATATATGATTGTTTTTATTACAAGATTAAAAATGTGGATGTTTGTTTATAATACATAGCATGCATACTTTATGACATAATTAATTTTAGAAAAGCTAATGTTTTAATTTTTATTTAAGTTATGTTTTAATTTTTATTTGTTAACAAGAGTTGCTTAATAAGATAATGAAACTACTTGTTTTGTTTTTATTTACAGTGTCTTCTTCTTCTTAATAAAACATAATTTTAGATCAATCATAGCGTTTGTGCTTGACACCAGCAGATAACAAACAGGTCTTCACCCAACACTGTGTTTTAGAAAGACACATAATATAACTGTTTTGCATTACAACAAAACAATTATTATGTGTCGGATAAAACACAGTGTTGCGGCAAGGCCTTGCTGGTGATTGAAGACTATGAAGCCAAACAGGTTTGGAAACGCCAATTTCATAGAAAGTGGCGCCAGCTGATGTCAAGATAAGGTAAACTCCCGCTAATCAGAAAATATTTGGTAAGTTTTTTAATACCATAGATAAACAAAACCAAGAAGCATAGACTGCTTCTTCACCCAACACTGTGTTTTATCCGACACATAATAATTGTTTTGTTGTAATGCAAAACAGTTATATTTTTGACAACAACTATTTTACTTATTTTAAGAACATAACATTTTTCTACAAATCTGTTTTGTGCCAGTATGCTTTACACGGTATTTTTAAGAATTTAACCTTTTAAATTCTTTAATCCCACTTTTAAACATAATTCCTTTAATCTGGGACCAAATAATGGTTTCGTCAGCATATTGGCCAACTATAGTTCGGTAGAAACTTATTCCACATGAAATTCTCCATTACTGACACATTCTCTTATAAAAAATGTTTGAGCTTGATATGTTTTGTCCAGTTACAATATTCATAGCGTAGATTTTTCGCGAGCTTCACAGCTGATGCATTGTCTAATTTCAACACTCCTTATTCTGTATGAATTAGCTCGTTGAGTAGACAATTTATCCACAAAATTCCTTGTGATTCTTCACTAGCGGCTATAATTTCAGCTTTAGTGAATGAAATTGAAACGGTTGCTTGTTTCTGACTTCTCCACCTGATTGCAGCTCCAGAGAATAAGCAAACCAATCCAGACGTTGATTTTCCACTTATTTGATCTTCTCCATGATCTGCATTACTGTAACAGACTAAGTGAGGAAACTGTTTTGTAAAATTTAAACCGTTGCACTGCGTGTCTTGTAAATAACGGAAAATACGTTTCACAATCATAACATCCTTTTTGGTAGGCGAGTCAAGATTTCTTGACGCGACACCCACGGCATAAAATATATCTGGTCTTGTGCCTACTGACCAATATGACAAAGCACCTACAGCTTGTCTTTATGGAAAATTTATATCATCTTCTCGTGTCTCCTTATCTTTTATTGTAGGTGTTGGTGCTGCTTTACAATTGGACACAGCATATTTTTTCAAAACTTTTCATGTATAAACCTTTTGACATAAAATAATAATATTGTCTTTAAATGTGTTTATTTCTATTCCAAGAAAATATGAAGCAGGTTTTGACTTTGATTTTAAATCTTGTTTGCAGTTGTTTAATAAATTGTTCTCCTGCTTCTGTTGTGTTATATGCTACAAGTCCATCGTCTACATAAAGAGCAATAAAATTTTTGACTTGACTCTTATTTTTAATATACAAGCAAGGATCCGCTTCAGACTGTCTGAATCCAGATACTTGTAGAAATTTAGCAATACAAGAATTCCAGCAACGTGGAGATTGCTTGTGTTCATAAAGACTGCGTTTGAACTTGCAGACTCGTTTTGTGCCATCGTTATAGCCTTCAGGTTGTTTCATATAAAGCTCTTCTTTCACTTCTCCATACAAAAATGCGGTTGAGATATCAAACTGAAGTAATTTAAAGTTTTCTTGAGCTGAAATCGCAAGCAGTATTCGTACAATAGTGAGACGAATCACTGGGCTAAACGTCTTATCATAGTCAACTCCAGGTTCTTGAGAGAAACCCTTAACTACCAGTCTAGCTTTGTATGTGTCAACAGAACCGTCAGGATTCATCTTAACCTTGAATACCCATTTACAAGGTAAGGCTTTTCGTTCTTTTGGTAAATTAAGTAGATCCCAGGTTTGGTTGTTTTTTACAGTAGTAATTTCACTGAGCATGACTTCTTGCCATTTTGCCTTGTCAGTTAAATTCATTGCCTCTTTGAAGGTCGCCGGTTCAATAGGTTTATAATGATTTTCAATTTCTTCAGCTGCTGTTAAAATAAAATTATCATAACGTTTTGGTGTTTTGATCTTTGTTCTATCTCTTAGATACCTTTCTTGTATAGTAGCATTTCCTACATTTTCGTCACGATCTCCTTCAACATTAGCATTTTGTCCGGAGTCGCCGATATTGGAAGAACCGGATAGTGACTCGTAGTCGCTTTCAGCGATTCATGTATTGGAATATTTACAGTGCTGTCAATTACATTTTGTCGGAACAGTTCGCCGTTATAACCATCAGTGTCACTATTATGATATGGATTATCTAGCGGTACGATAACTTGCTTCTGTAGTGTATTTTTTGATGATTTTTGCTTTAAAAATACTGGTTTCTCAGCTTCGTTAAAAAGATTCAAAAGCCTGTCTTTGTTTAAATTATCATAGTACATGGTCTTCAAAACTCTAATGTCTTTTGATACAATTATGCTGTTTTTCGAAGGAATGAAAATTCTGAAAGCTTTTGAAATTTCAGAGTATCCCACGAACATGTCTGCAATTGCTTTAGATGCAAATTTATTACCGTTACTTCCCTTCTTCAGGACATAAGTTTTACTTCCAAATATGTATAAATGATTAACGCAGGGCTTTCTACCGACCCATCGATCGAATGGTGTTTGGTTATCAATAGCACTGTTTATATTTCTATTGGTATTTAATAGTTAGCAGTTATCACTGCTTCGCCCCAAAGTTTAAATGGTGCATTTGCATCAATCATAATTGATCTCCCTTTCTCGAACAGGGTACGATTTTTACGTTCTGCAATTCCGTTTTGATTGGGAGGGTTGGGTGCAGTAAGACGTCTTTAAATTCCACAACTTTTTAAATATATGTCAAATAATTTATTAATACATTCTGTGCCATTATCCGACTGTAAGAACTTTATTTTATTTCCACTATGTGTTTCCGCCAGCTGCTGTAATTCTCTAAATTTTTCAAGTACTTCGCTCTTTTGTTTTATAAGATAAGACTACAATAACGACTGTAGTCATCAATGAAAGTTACGAAGTATTTGTTTCCGCCTTTGCTTGACGTTTAAATAGGTCGCTGTGAACTATTTCTAAACGTTCTGTTGTACTTTGAGCAAATTTTTCACGTATGGCAGGTTTGTGATGCTGTTTTGCTTGAATACAGACTTGACAGTCATTCAAGGTTTCGGAAACGTCAAAACTTAAACCTAGTAACTTCTAATTTTTCAATGCATATTTCAGATGTTTGACATTCATATGACCAAGTTTTCTATGCCTATCAATGACTGAAAATGATGAGTTTGCTCCTGTTTTCGAAGTAGAATTATAACAGAAACAGATTACACACAGACACGACAGTTTCCTTATTGACTAGTAGAGACACAAAAATAAAAACTGGGTGGTATTCTCAAATGTATATGTATATTCCAAAATAATATTTAGAAAACCGTATAGGTTTGGCAAAAGCATTAATAAAAATATATAAAATCTGCATAAATTTAATTTTTTTAAAATTCTGTTTGGAATTTGTGGGAAACGAATTGGAATATTTTTCTCTTCGAATTTAGGGAATTTTACTTCAATTTTTGGGAACTTAGTAAAATAGGTATTGGCGACGCTACTTTTGGATCAATCCACAGACCACAGATTACTATAATTGTCACTATAATTGTAGCTGGCTACAGATGGGGCAGTGAAATTTCTTAGTTTCTTAAAGTTCCGTTTTGGCGCCACCGTCCCCAGACATAGTGAAGTAGAACTGTCTTTACTTGTCGATAATATGCATTAGGGCAGCTTTGAATATCGATAATTTCAAAAGAAAATGTAAAGGTTTTTCTTAATGTGATTTTCAAAATGGAAAAATAATAAAACGCCAATTAAAGAAAACTACTTATTTATTGTTTTATAATTCATTTCCTTAACCTAAAGGTTTTATATTTATTTAAAGCTAACTTTTGGGGTTCATCCATTTTCACCTATATTTTTCCTCTACTGCCCCTTTAAAAAATTTATTAATTACATTGCACCAGTTATGTATGTGCAGACGCATGACAATTTTAAGAAACAAATCTGTCACAATACTTTTATGGGCATTACATTCTATAATATGTAGGGGTAGTTTTTTGAATAATATTTGTTTTCCTAAATTCTTTTTCCAACAATTTTGTTTCAAATAATTATGGATAGATTGAGCTGTATCTCTATACATTCTCAAAAACGTTTCTGAGGGATATGCCAAATTATTATTTTTTAACAATTTATATTCTTTAAATTGGATAAAGTTATGGATTTGTTGGACATTTTTGCTTGTAAATGTTTTTGAACATGTTTTACATTTAACTTTGTTACTTATTTTTCTACATACATATCCAGCAACATATGTTGAACAGTGAGTGGACTCTTATTTTCTCCATTAAAACCTGGCGTGCTAAGTCATTCGAATGGATTTGTGAAAAGGATGGAACATGCATTATTGAAAAGCATGCAATGTTGTGAGGGAAGATATTTTCTTTGTTTTCTGTTCACTCAGAAAATATTACATTTAAATCTAACAATGTTTCCCCTAAGTCCTCTTTACAGTTCGAAAATTTTGAATGAGGTCCCAGAACATTTGTAATCATTAAGGCCTTAAAAGAATAAATAAATGTATTTGGGTCGGGATTAACATTTCTGTAAATTAAGGCTCTCAATTGGCCAATCAAGCAGGTCTTGATTTATGTATCTAGGATAATACAAGTCCACATTATATTTTTCAAATAATAATTTGGATATCCTTATAAAGCTTACAAGGCTTGTAATCCAGCCATCAAGAGATGGAACTCTTACAAAGCGAGGTCCTCTTAATTTAGCAAATTTACTTTTGTTGTCTATAAATTTTAAAAATTTCAATTTTCTAATTGCTTCAGCCCAGAAAGCCAAATGTGGAGAATTGAGTTTCATTGCTCTCCTTAATTTTTCTTTTCTTACTCCTCCAGGATACCCATTGACACTGTCAAATAGGGTATCAATGAACTCCACAACTTCTGCTGTTGTTGCCATTGATTAATTAGGAGTTTTACCTGGAAATAGAATTATATAAGTTAAAAGTTTAAGGGAAAAATCGAAAATCGACTTCATAGACCGAATGTGCCTAATGGTTTTAGTGGTCTCAAACCATCTTTGCATAATTGCCTACCAAATAAAACCAGTTTGGGGCACATCAGCTGGTTGGTTTCAATGTCTATAACAAACATAGCCAGAAAAAAATAATGTTTTATATATAGAGATAGATTCTCTTGTGACAAATATTTCATTCTATTATGTAACCCAGTGTTATTATTTTTAACCATGGGGAGATTTTTTCCTCCAGGTTTTTTTTTCTCCCCGCCTACTCTACCTTACATAGGCTAAGTATAATGTATGTTTTCCTTATAATACCAATGATAAGTTACTGCCTAACAAGGCATTGGGCATTCCCATAGAATTAGCTACTGATTTTTTAATCAGCAACTAATTTTAAGGCAATATTATAATGTAATAAAATGTAATTTTTATAATGTATGTTTATTATAATTATGTCTTTAGTACTACAACAATTTTGACCCTGAATTTATAATGGTCAAAGTTGAATGCAACTTTGATATTGACTTTGACATACTCTAACTCCATAAATTCTTACAAGACGTTTTTATAGATTTTAATATTTCCTCAGTCACAAGTTAGGTCTTATTTCATAATTCAATTGTATTATTAATACAATTTACAGTGTTAGACTATTAGTATTAATATTGACAATTTTCAACAACAATAGTAAAGTTTGTAAAAATAAATGACACTTACAAATAGAGTTTGTATACTTTGGCATTGCAGCAGTTCTTGCACTAAGGACTTGGGCAGCAACACTCAATTTCATTTTCTTTATTTTATTGCATTCTAGATATATATAATGCATATACACTTTGTATCTTCATGAAGATGATTTATTGCTGTCCTGAATGTCGAGCCTTGATCACTTACTAGTGCAAGTGGTATAAGTCCAGTATTGGCTACTGCACTGACAATTTCTCTTAAAATTACTTTCAGCTCAGATGCTGACACAGTGCCTTGTACAAAGTAATAGACAATACATTGCCTCCATGATGCACATATTCCTCTGATTTTTTTTGTCTAGCTACATCCACAAAACCTATTATTTCATCCTTTCTTTGATTATAATTGACATGTGGAGTTAAAGCAATCTCATTATATACTATTGAGTAGTATTGAGCACAATTTGTTTTTTGTTTCCCAATTTTTTGTAACCTGTTCAATGTGTCTTAGCATGTATGGGTTTACTCCAGGTTTAAATGATAATTTAAATGATAACCTATTTAAGGTCCGCTTGTTAGGAAGTGTTAACATTTTCTCCAGCAACTTGTACCCCTTTGGACTCTGCATCATAATTGATAAAGCCAGCAACTTTTCTTCAAATGTAAATCGCCTTCCTATTTTTTTTTGACTTACTTGCTTTAACTGCATCATCACTAATGTTTTTATGTGTCAAGGCAATGTATTGTAATTATTTACAACTGTGGGAGTATCTAACACCTTATAGGCTTTCCTTAACCATTGTACACAAACTGTGCTACTATTATGAGCAATGGTCATAATATTTTTTATAGTCTTTTTTGCAATCTTTGACTGTCGTGATGCTGTAAAGAACAAATACATATGTTATCTAAACAAGTAACATAAACATTTTAAATAATTGGTATTCAATTTAACTATGAGTTCATATTCACCTTCTGTTGTGAGTAGATTATTAAAAGAAATTTTGAAAGTACCAACTACTGAAGATGGAACCTGCTCGCAAGTAACTTCAGCTGAAACTGAAACACATAACTTCTATTAATTATATTACCAATATTGATCGATAAAATAAAAACAATGTGATATGAATCACACAGAGTAGAATATTTTAACATATAAGGTGTCATGTCATGTAATGTCATGTCTCAGTAGACATGAACAGATTATTGACAACACATGTGCCACTCAAACAAGCAACCAGTAAAGAATAAGAACAAGATATTTATCTAGATTGTAGAAAGAAACAATATCTAATTTGAATACCTTCTTCATCATGTAACTCTGGAACTTCTATAGCATTTAAACTTATATGCTGGTTATAATTATGGTTAATCAGTTCTTCTTTCTCTTTTCTGGTAAATGAGCAAAAAGGCTGAGGACTCATGTTAGAAACATCATCTGAAATAAATAAATTAGTAAATAAAGACACAGTCACACAACAATAAGATTATTTGTGCTTTAAAAGGCTTTTAAGCGACAGGCAGTGGACAAATTCAAATGTCTGCCCACAGCTTCACTGGTGAAATGTTTTAAAATACAAAATTACAAACAAATTACCTCTGGAGGTTATAAGATAAAAGTTATGGTATATAGATGAAGTGACGAGAAGTGGAATATGTCTGGAACAGTATATAGTTTTAAACATAACTAAAACCCTTTTCAAGTTTATTGACATAATAACTAAATGTCATAATTATAATCCTTAATCATAATACCTGCTTCATTAACATTCAAATTGGTTTCATGGATGTCATCATCACTTCTCTTTTGAAAATAGTTATACTCTTCAAGAACACTCCACTCTGAAAATGAATAATACAAATTATTGTATCAGTTACCTAATCTGAAGTTGATTCTAACATCATGTTTATGTGGCTGTCTCATGTTATAATTCAACAAATGTTAGTTTTAGCTGTATTGTGGCAGCTTAGAATACTGACTCCAATAACATGAGACTCCATACGAACACAAAGATCAATTATTGCAAGGCTATAAATAATAGACTAAATTCCATGGCATAGTGGTCCTTGGATTATAATCCCATCAAAGCATAACCATTACATGTACTTTTGTATGTAGGATGAAATATATGTATTAGTGATGTTGTTTTCTATGTCTATATCTATACATAGTACAATGTACTAAGAGTTTAGTATTCATGGAAAAAGATTATGTAACATAAAAGTAATAATTACCTTCAGTTCTAAGTGGTTGGTCATGACCAATTTCTAAGTCTGAAAACAGACTAGGATAGGAAAAACATATCCGCCGTCCCATTTCGTAAAACTGCGCGGAATCAAAATGCTTCGAACACACTCTTAATTTAAGAGCTCTACTCTTGAAAGTCCGAGTAACAGTGAATTCGTAGGCACAAGGAATGACATCCACAAATTCCCTAATCCTTCTTAGGGAAACTAAATAGGCGGTGTGTTTCACTAGTTGAAGAACAACCACCAACACAGCATTTAAGGAGACCCATGGCGAGGTATTTGCGGTCAGATAATAGCGTTTTCGCGAATTATATTGGTGTCGTTTCTCAGGGATCTCGACTCAAGCAAGAAGCGAGGAGTTCACAAGAAATACGGGCAACCGACACTGAGTTTAATCTCCGAAGATCACAAGTAAACTCAAGCGAAACAAGAAGTTCTCAAGTAAACCGGCAATCTACACAGAATTTAACCTCCGAAGGCGACTAAAAACTACCCTATAATATATCAGTGCTTATCTTAACAGTATTAAAGTGATTGTAAACACTTTTTTACTACGGTTATGATTTGAAATTCGATGAAACGAAAAAGCGACAGTAAACAGAGACTACTGCATGCATTTAGCCTGCAAGGGAATGAGATATACATTACACAATGTTTCATATTACTCGGCCTCCTCCTTGTGCGATTTTTCTTAGCCTCCTCACTCTTGTCCATTAAGCGATGCACATGTGTGTGCTCGCGTGTTAGGTATATTGCCAAGTTGAACAAAGAGAGGGTATTGCTTAGTGAGTATAATATCTATTCTGCACTGTATAATACTGCTCTGGTCCGAACGTTCCACGTATGTATGTTTATATGTTGGTACGCAAGTGTGCACCTGCATACCAGGAAACTTTAACTCTTTTATAAGGTTATAGCCAGCTTGGTTTACTGTTCATGTGAATATTTTTAATTTTGGTAAAAAAAATTCGAGCAAGGCGTAAACTAATTTATACATATAATAAAATTTTAAGTCATTTCTTTCCTTACATGAAGGGTGTATAATAAAAACGATTATTAGGATCCTTTATCAACGCAATAGAACCCAAAACAATAATTCACTATAATTTTTATGAATTAATATGTTTATTTGAGCAGCAGATAATACGTTTATGTAGTTAACGTGGTTCTGGTTCTGACGAAAGATTTTATGGAATTAATTCTTATTAAAATAAAAATTAAGAAATCATCATATTAAGTCTCATATCATCACTCACATCATATTATGAGTTACTCTATGAAACTGTGCAAGACTGGTGACTACTGTCAGTGTTCATTAAACCCATGCCATTCAGATGGAATGCCTTTTACTAGACCTATTCGGGTAACATTAAAAAATGGAATAAAAACTTTTAAATTATTTTTCTTTACAAGAGGGCTTATTACAAAGCTGTTGGCATCTTCATAATTGGCAAATGCCATGCATATTTTATTCCGACCTATTCTTTTTATTGAACCATTAATAATATTCTTTATATTAGTATCATTTTTTTTTAAAGAAATTACCAAACACAATAGGATGGAGTGTGGTGCCTTCAGATACACCTTAGTTGTACTTTTTGAACATGAACCATGTATGGAGCACTATCAGTTTTAATGTAATAGCGAATTCGATTGTAAGAATCAGATGGCTGCGTTTGTGTTGTGTCATAATTAATAATTATATTGGGTTTTTTACTACTATTATTGATTGTAACACTGACATTTTTATCAATAAAATTCTGCGAGTAATTCTCACAGGAATCCTCACTTTCCTTTATACACATGGAAGATGGCCTCAATATTTCCACAGATTGGCAAATAAAATTCAATGTAATTATTTACTCTGTGGTCTAAATGCGACACAAGCGCCAACACGGAACCTTTTGTAATTAATGGCTGTCCCGGCCCTGCCACAGATTGATATGATGTTAATATTGCTAACGCATGATCAATCAGTCTTCCGTGTCGTCATTTAGATTTAATTGTGTTATAAATCCTATTTTTTTTTTTTATCAATTTCTCCTTTCTGTATAGTTTCTTTATAAGTTATCGAGATTGGTAATGTACGTTGAAATAAGTGACAAATCGTCGGACAATACCTAACTCAGTGTAATTATCAATGAAGTGTATTTTTCATCGTTCTCATTGATTGACATATGAAATGACATTAGCGTTTGGTGGGGTCAGCTACTTTTAATGTAATCAGTGATAATAATAGATAGGGCAGAGACTGGTTTAGTATTTAATAAAACCTTCTGCCTACGCTGAAGTTCTTAAACTCATGGAGTCAGACCATCAACCTAAACTAAGTCCCGTGAGAGCCTTTCAAGGTACGTAATATCCCATATTGTGTTAATACGCATAAAAGATATGAAATTATATATTATTATTATTATGGTTTGCTACGTACGCAGTTCTACACGGAAGTTATTTAGAGGAAGATCAACACACAAGCCTGTCTGAATACCATGACTACGAGCCAAGTTTAGAATTTGATGACTCAGAGTTGGTGCAAGCTAGTGGTTTAGGTAAGGAATTGTATTATGTTATCTATTAGACACACATCGCATATAGATTACATTACTTTTCAATGTAGTGCTAATGATTTAAGTGACTTGTATTTTTCTAAGTATTTGTTATAATAATTACCTGCACTTGTATTATTAAAACTCTGTTTTACTAACCTGATAAAATTACAATCAAGTGTTATAAAAAATTGTAATATTTTCTATCAGTGATTTGCTTCAGTTAATGTAAGCTATCTCGATCTAGCAGGAGTGTCTATCCTGTTCCTACATAGCAAAAAGTAAATTCATGATATAAAAATAACTTACCTTAATGTCTCATATGTAAATTGCACCATACAAGCAATTTGATATTGATTAATTATATTATTTTTAATTACCTTTAAGTATTATGCTTATCAATTAATACAACATTTAGTCAGAGATTAGACTAAATTGTTAGAGATCTATATATACTAAGAGCTAAAGGCAAATAACTTTTCAACTTAGGTTATGTCTCATTATGTATATTCAGTAGATTTGAGAATAGGTTATTATCTATTTTTTATACCGCTAAGTAATAAGGGTGTTCCACCCCAAATTTATTAATTTTATTTTTTGGACAAAATTTTTATTTTTATTTTTTATTGATGTGGCATTAAAAAATATATACAACCCTAAATTTTCACTCTTCTATCATCAACCTCTATTTTTTAATAGTGATATTAGTAATTGATTAATTTTCAACCCAGGTCGATAACTGATTAATTATCACTTGATCACTTATCCCCGCCAGGCATCTACCGGTGTCACTTCTACCCTGGTAAACAGCATGGAGTAAGGAAGAGATCTCTTTTCTCACTATCTACAGTTTTTGGCCATTACTATTATTTTTTGTGCATCAATCGTAATAGTGACATTTACAATTATCAATTTACTATTTCAGTGTTATTTTGAAATAAATTTATTATTAATTCATTAATTCATATCACACCTTTTCTTCACATTGACAATTATACATGGCATGCTTTTGAGTGGGCAAACCATCCAGTTTGTTTGTGTTAGCTAAAGATGGGATAACAAAAAATATTGTAAACTCTATTGTGTTAAGGGATTGATATTAGTTTATTAGTAAAATTATTATAATTAATAATTTATATGGCAAAACACAGTTTGCTGGGTCAGCTAGTATATATATACATATACATACATAAGTTGTACCTTTTTGAGCAAATATCCAACAAATGCACTAATTTTTTAAAAGTTTAATTGCATTACTTACTTACACAGCTTGGTATCAATATGTTTTTGTTAGTTGTGTCAGTTACAACTGCTGAATTTCATTTTGGCGGTGTCAAAATTGTATGAGCACTTCTGAGCTTTGTAGGGTCATTAAGATGTTTGCTATTGTTACCTATATTTTTAATATAAAGAGAGAGTGTGAATTTTGTAAGTTTGTTTATATGTGGAAAGTAAACTACAAAACCATGCCACTAATGGAAAATTAGTTTACTATTTGGAAGGTACATTTTTCTGGATGCACGTAGGGTCAAGTACATATAGATATATATATATATGTTACAGTTAAAACCAGTTTTTAGGTAGAACGCGTTTTTCCTAGTTAGAACTAGTTTTTACTAAATGCCTTTGTTAAAACTAGAATTTAGGTTAGGTTAGGTTCTCGAAGTGATGCGCACGGTGTTCCCGCGTGCACCTCAAAGACGGAGGGATGAAGTAGCTCCAGATTCATCCCGCACAGGGACGGGCTCTGTAGAATAGCCAACGCCGTCGGGACCGCGGAAGAATTCCAGAGCGTACCCGCAGTCCCGACAAGGGCGCTCAGAGGAACACCCTGGGGTTTTAGCTGGTAGGAGTCCGACATATCCTGTCAGTCGCCCCCGCGATTGAGAGGAAACCATGAGGGTTTCCCCACGTAAAAAAAATAGGTTAGGTTAGGTTAGAATATACGAACATACAGCGCGCGGATGGCGCTCGGAAAGGGATTCCCCCGCACTTGTCGAATCAAGGGACGTCTTACGATCAATTAGAATAAGATACGATGAACTTTGAGAACAATTTTGACTGATACTCACTTCGGAAAAACGTATTTTTTTCTACTAAGAACTAGTTTTAACTGATATTCAATTTTGAGCATTAGTTAATTCTAGTTTTAACAAAGGCATTTAGTGAAAACTAGTTCTAACTAGGGAAAACGCGTTCTATCTAAAAACTAGTTTTAACTGTAACATATATAATATTGAATTGTTGATCCTCAGTGATGTCAGAATGGGCCGTTAGTAAAATTATAAGGAGTGAGTACAAATTGTGTGAGTTTGTGTTATGTGGCACATACTCTCCAGAGCTACTGCACCTATCTGCAATTTTTTCCCCATTTTACAGGTACATTATTCCCATGGGCATAGAGTATATATTGTTATTACATATATTAATATAACAAATTTTTCAGCCTTCAAAGTTGGGGTGGCCCCGCTAGTTGTTACATAAAAGTCAATAATTCAAGTCAAAGGATATCATGTAGCTTGAGCATTTTCTATATTTTTATTGTTTCTGTCTTTTCCACGGATTCACACTTGAGCTTGCCTGGCAATATTCTGTTGGTGATTTGATGACAACTAACTAACTAACTGACTGACTAAGTGGCTAATAGATGAGTTGGGCTAAGGTCCAATATAAATAAAAGCTCATGTTAGCATGATAATCATTATCACAATTCTTAATTCATTATTGAAAAATTAGAGGTGAATGCACGATTTAATTTTCCCAATATTTGGGTATGTTTATGAACATATTAATTATCCCTATTTGGGAGGCATATGTAATTGTGGCTAACTAGTTTTTATAATAAGTCTTACAAGAAGAATGTTTTGTCACTTAGATTTTTAGACAAACAATTTGCACATGTATTAGTTTTAGCTTGGAACTTTTAGCTGAAGCTCTCAGATAAGATTGACATGATACTCATGTGTTTTGAACTGCTATAAATGAAACTGTGGAAAATATCTTAAGGTTGGTATGACATATCTAGATATGGCCACTGCGATCTTTATCTGATAGTCAGGTTATGTTAATAAAACTATATATAGTGCTTGCCATGCTCAGATCAGAAACCCAATGTGAAGATAATTCAGTAATACGTAATCTTTTACGAAGAAAATTTGCATATTCAATATCAGGAATAGATATTTGTTGATCCGATGATTGTTCTTCAAGTTCCCCCCGAACAACAATAACTATGTCTGTCTCTTATTGGTTGACTAGACTTGAAACAATTTGATTGAAATTGTATTATAGTATATCTTATCATGTAAAAAAAAAAAGTTAGAACTGTGTAATCAGGACACAGGTATGTTAGCAATACAAATAATTGTAAAGATATACTGAGACATTATTCTCTAAGTAATTATTTCGGTGATATTTTCCAGAAATATTGACATATTTATAAAATTCAGTTATAACTTGTTCATTCCAAAGTGAAATGTAATAGTTGTTGTAGGAATATTTCCATAAGACTTCAGTCTTCAATATTATCATGCTATATGTGTAACATTGCAAGCATGTAAGTGCTCATGTAATTTAGTCACAAGTGGCCACCGAACTTCAGATCGCTTAAAATCTTGCATAATTGAATTTAACGAATATGACTTATATAGGATTAAAAAAGACAAAAAATATTTCATATATTTCCAAATAATACTGTTAGTTTATAGTTAGGCCATGGAACTTGTGTAAAAAATATACGATTGTATCTTTATCTAAAATAGATTTTCTATAGTTTTAATGTTTTTATTTAATGATTTTCAGCACCTTTGCCTCCCGAGTTATTGGACATTTCTGATGATCTACTGGATCGACCTGCTAGTGATGGGACTATAGAAGAAAATTTTGAAGAGGAGTTAGCTACAGCGCCTGAGGTCTACACTGAGGCGAGTCACATATTGTAATTTTTTTATTGTTCTATATACCATAAGAAATAAAATCATTATTAAAATCCATTGTGTGACTGGTACACATATTAAGCGTCTCAAGTGTTTTTCCGAAATTTGATTACCCTATTAAAATGGATATTATATGTAATGTATTATATGTGTATTGATTAAGCACAATGGTTTCCACCTCTAGATTGACGAAGTACATCTTTTTTGTATTAGTAAATACTTTTTGTGATGTTTGCAAATTAACATCCCTAAAGAGCAATAATTTTCATGTCCAACATCATCGCTACTGTTTTAGGATTCCGTTGATCATAAGTGGCATGTACCTCGTCTACGAGATTACTAGTCCATAGCCATGAACACTCTTCCAGTGATGCATATCTAAATGCGATTCATAACTCACTACGTTGTTATGAACACAGGGCTAAAACATGTTACTGTAAACCAGCTTGCAACATTCCTACGGCTCTGATCATTTTTTTTCAGCTCAATTGACGTTTCTTCATAATAACGTTCCTTTATAGTGATAAATCCATTACTGAAATTTGTTTAAACAAGATGTAGAATTCAAAAATATCTACGAAGCCTCATTTGGAGTAATTCGAAAACGTGTTATATACCGAAATTCTGTTTTTGTATGTAGTTCTTTTAATATGCACTAGAAGAATTAAATATAAATATAAATTAATTGTAAGAATATGCAGAATACAAGGTTGACAAGTCTTAAAATAGAATTGGAAATTGATAATTAGATTAACTACAGTTGAAAAGGTTAAACTTCTTAGGGTACTTTATTATTTATACATTAATATCTATCGATCGATTGCTTCCATGATGTAACCTTGCAGCGTGGAAAGTCATTGCTAGGGAAACAAAAGGAAATAACTTAGTGCATAGCAAACAGTATATCAGAATAGATTTTTTGAAACAACACTTTTGAAAAAAGTACATTGTTTTCATTAGGTGATAATTAACTTATAAATGCATATGAAACATTCATTATTAACAAATAATATTCATAGGAAAGCTAGATATTCTTAAAAACTTTTGTGAAATTTCATTTTTTTCTACAGATTGCCGCTTGTTCTCTTGACGATGACTTTACAGAGCTAAATAACACTGGCTTGGTCGAGGTCGTAGGTGATGACGAGATAGGCCGTCGCATCATAGTGGTGTCTGCTTGTCGTCTGCCTTCAAGCAAAGTACTCCACCCAGATAAACTATTGAGGTATGTTTCATTACTGTGAATGTACTATTTTAATACCAAAATTGCACCATAAGTAAAGGATAGTTAAAGTATAAAATCTACGACCAAGGGTCCAACCAACTGCTGCGCACAGTGATGTAGTAAGACATTAAATCATCATCAGTTTTTTAAATCCAGTCCGGTTTCGTTCAGAAAATCAGAAAAAAAATACATGTGTTTATGCTAAGTGATATTAAAGAGAATGTACGATAAATTTATCTAAGTAATGAGCCAAACTTTTTGGACCATTCTCATAGTTATCAGGAAAACCTGTTTTCAAATTCATAATTTTTTTTTGAGGAACAGTTCGAATCCCTAACCGATACTA
The DNA here is from genome assembly GCA_003671415.1 of Megathymus violae. Taxonomy (NCBI): domain Eukaryota; kingdom Metazoa; phylum Arthropoda; class Insecta; order Lepidoptera; family Hesperiidae; genus Megathymus; species Megathymus violae. The sequence continues at coordinate 6,632,367 of PDGT01000004.1, read as the reverse complement.
CTTCGATTTAGACTTGGCTTATTTTTTTTATTAAAATGTTGTGGAATTGGTAAAATATATGTGTATAAAAACGCATTAAAAGTATCAAGGGATCAAGCACGTTTGTGAGAATTACTGCAAATGAGGTTTCTTAAATAGTTTCATCAAATACTATAAATTTGGATACTAAATAGGGAAGACCCGAAAGGTAGCTATGGAAGATTTCCGTAAAACCATAATATTCGAAATATTTATGTATTTCCATTCCTAAATTCTTAAGATTATAATACGCACTTGCCACGTATGCTGCTTAGACACGTGGCGCCTTTTAAACGCGTGGATCGTTTTACGGGATGATACGTTTCTGCAGCAGATATTGTTGTTACGAAATTTTATCCCCCCAAAATTAAATACAAGCCACTTCCTCTCCTATTCCACCTTTCACTAACACCTAAACTACCGTTACGGTACCGCTTGTGCTTTGTATTGACTTACGTGGGCGATATATATGAGGTGGTTCTATTACAATGACGTCACCGACTTCAACCTTACGTCATGTCTTCGTGAATTTCAGTTTTAATTGTTATACGTTTTAATACAAGTTGCACTTAGTTACTATGCGTAGCGTGCTTATGCGCAACAACGGAATTCCAATAATCAATTGAGGACGCGACTTGAAGATACTTCAGTAATCAATGTTTCGACAGAACAAATGAAGATGTAATGTGTGTACACTTAATAAAAAAAGCACTTGCAAGAGCTTTTGACTTATCAATTGAGTTTTAGTGATACATACAGTATAGTGATTAAAAATTTCAGGAAAAATTGACAGAATACACCTTATGCAAACAAACTACCAATGGAACTAGAAGGTTTCTTATCTCATTATATTAATAACGATTGTGTGTATTATAAGTTGAATGCAAATATAAAACGTTGATACACATTAAAGATTTTAAACGTTTTACATGTTTAAGTATTATCCTTAATAAAACTATTTTCGATTAAGGCAATTCATATTATTATTAATTAATAATTAGTAATATAGAGATATTGAAATGAGAGTCCTCGTTAGCAATAAGTGTTAATGTTAAGTAATATATTTGCTACATTATTAGTAACATCATTAACATTTTAGTTGGTGTATTTATTTTTCGCTTATTTTCTATAAGATGTTTCTGTCTTTTGCTTCAATAGGCTATGATTTTTATATTTTACCATGCATGTTTTTTTTTTATTTTCTATGTCATATTTGTTTTAGGTATTTGATGTTCACCTTGGACAAGTATGTAGAACAAGACTACAGCGTTGTTTACTTTCACTGTGGACTTACGAGCCAGAATAAGCCTCCACTTTCATGGTTATGGAAAGCATATAAAGCTTTTGACAGGAAATATAAGAAAAATCTAAAAGCTTTATATCTTGTACATCCAACTAACTTTATACGAATAGTATGGCAAATGTTAAGGCCAGCTATAAGTGTGAAGTTTGGTCGGAAGATGATGTATGTGAATTACCTACATGAATTACAGCAATACATGAATCTGGACAAACTTTGCATCCCTGAACGGGTTTTAGAGTGAGTGACTGTTTTGTGAATAAATTATCTAACCCATATACTATATTTTTGCTATATAGTGAGGGAGAACAGCTACATAATATGTATATTGTTGCTGACATCTTATCAGTATTAAAATGCACAAGTTTACACGCGAGTTGTGTTTAGATTTTTGCTGCTCAATCGTATAAAAACTTTTGAATGATAAACGGCTTGATAATGGCTTAGAAGCTTAGAAGTGATTTGTATAACGTTGTAAAAGTAGGGTAAATAGTTAAAAGTCTTTGTTTCTAGTGTTCTACATAACGGCTATCGAGATAATATGTTACAATTTTCTAAAGTGCCATCTTCCTTGGAGACGATGTGATTTGAACATTCCGTAGAATCGTTTAAAAGAAGATTAATTATAATAACATAATTTCCATGATCTGCCCTTCTGTTGTGGTAATTTTTACTTCATCTAGGAGAAGTCTGCTGCGTATATACCATCCACTTCTATTGTTTAATTAAACTCAATGAATTGCTAAAGGTTTTAAGCACGCATAAGCACTTGACGCACTTTTTCTTTTGATGTGGCAAAACTATTTTGCAATCATCTTATTACATTTGTGGTTAGGTATATGTTTAAAGACTCTACAATTATATTACCCTAAACATATCTTATCTTCTTCTGTAGTTGAATTTCATGAAAGTATGTATCTTTAATGCTAGTAATTATTTTCGTGAAGAAATTCATTATATGCATCGTATGGTCCTTCATGATTTGTAGTCGTATATTTTTATCGTCTAAAGCCTTAAATGTCTTTGGATTAAATTTTATTCATAATAATATAATAGTAATATTTTCAAATTGCATGGCAAACAACATCCAATTATGTAAACCCGAATACCAGACATAAATTACTAAGTTGTTTAACTATGTGTTCTTGTGAAGTAATATTAATATAATAATGAAATATTAATTTTAAATATACATAAAAGAGATCAAGATTTGATTAAAATATCAAGTTATTAAATGACAATCGAGTTATTTTTTTAACTACTAATATGATTGTTGATGAAACTCGACCGTCGTGCAGTATATATAATTTTACGTATAATTGTGTAGTAAATGCCATAAAACTCTAGATTTTGCATGTCTGATAAGAACTTGGCCGCTTTTTATTTTAACACCAAGGGACCCATGTTATCTGCAGAAAAATCCATTAATGTATATTTATCATTGACGTACTTGGCATTTTTTAGGTTTGATAGAATGATGCTCTCTAAAAGTCCAAAGGCGGCAGAATTGGCACGCCAAATAATGGGTAGAGCAACATCCCGTCGTCCCCAAGATGACGCTACTGCTGGACCCTGCAATAGTCTCTCACCTCCACCAACACAACAGTTTGGGGTTTCCCTCCAATTTATCAAGGAAAATAATCCTAACATGATTAACTGCATCCCTCCGGTTGTACGCCAATGTGTTGAATTTCTCTCCAAACCCGATGGTGAGTCAGCATCCTATAAGCCAAAAGAAAAAGTAAATGGAATCATTCTACACATAAGATTTGCTTGTTGTAACGATTGCTGGGACATTGATTTTGATTTTAACTTTTAAGTCTAGTTGCACTGCCAAGTGAATTCGTCCGGCTTCTATGTAATTCAGGAAAGGAACTTATAATTTTATACTTTTATAAAAAAATCACTAATTTGATAATTTACTGTGAAATTTCTCGTTACAGCATTAGAGACCGAAGGCATATTCCGTAGGTCGGCAAATATATCGGTGATCAAGGAACTGCAAACAGCTTGTAATAGAGGTGAACCGATAAATTTCCGTAATGACCCGCATAATGCAGCGGTTCTCATGAAAACATTCCTAAAAGATTTGGAGGAGCCATTGATGACGTTTGAATTGCACGACGAAATTGCAAAATTCCAGAGTGAGCCTCAGTTATCTAAATGAGCTGAACCTTAATTTGATGAATGTAAACAAATCTAATGACATGCTTTATTTTCCAGCTTGGAGCCCTCAACAGAAGGCACGACTTGTCAAAATTCTGGTACTAGAAAAGCTGCCGCTTGATAATTATAAACTCTTAAAATACATCTTCCAGTTTTTGTGGCTGGTAAGGGGAAAAGTTTTAAGTGTATTGAGTGCTTTTTATATTAATTGAAACCATTTTACAAAGTATCTTTGGGATTTGGGATAAGGTTACGCTTTACGGTTTCTGATTTTTTTTAATGGGTACCGTTACTTTGTTACGTAACATCTTAACGTTTTGTTCTTCAAGTATTAAATGATTTCATGATTCATTAAAGTGGCAATTCAACCGTGCTGGTCATTTACATTCTTGGAAATGTATGTATATATGCCAACTATGCTAACATATAAAATGCAAATTTGATGAAATAGATCATTAGGCTTGATAGATTAATAGAATTCAAACGCTGTCACATATTTAACGAGCTTAAGGTCAAACAAAGATCAAGCGCAGAGTTGAAGACTTAACACAGCTTTGAGAACTTCGAAAAACACTAACAGTATATCAGGAATTCCAGTTGTCTCAGCAACTCGATTTTGACCTTTTTGAAAATTTCCGTTTTCATTTATTACGAACGCATCTCCTTCATGCTTTTATGTGCAATATAAAGCATAAAAAAATAAAAGTACACGTTGTATTCAATTTGGCGTCATGCACTATTAAATAATATTTATTTTACAGGTGCAAGACAGGAGTTGCCTCAACAAAATGACAAGCAGTAATTTGGCGGTTGTATTTGGCCCGAATTTATCATGGCCTACTAATGGCCATGTGTCGCTGCAATCAATTTCGCCTGTTAATGCATTTACAGATTTCCTACTTGAAAATCAAGAGTCAATATTTATTATATAAATTAAGAAAGAAATATGTGAGATAATATATTGGATAATTTATCAGGCTTGTGCTCACACTGACGTTGAATGCCAAATATGATTAATTGTTACTGTATGCCAAATGGACTTACCTGAGTTCTTAATATGTGTATGTGTAATGTTAAAAATAGATCATAGAAAGGCACTTTGATGCCATGGTTTTGATTATTAAAATTTATTATAGATGTTGACAGACCACCATTAGAATGATATACAAATAGTAGAAGACATACATTGTACATTTTACATTGTGTCTGTGTACATTTTAGAGAGAATTTTTTTTTCTCTAAAATGTGCTTTTCCTTATACAGACTTTGTAAGGGCACTGTTTGGAGCACGGCTATATTAATCTTTAAGTATTAATTCAAAGATAATCATGAAATAAGATTTAGTATTAATTGATTATAAATGTGTTTTTATAAGTTAATTAATCTTGTGTTGAATGTCTAAATCATACAATTTATTCATGGTTACAAGATGCTGTAAATTACATAATTTTCCTTTGTATATTTGCTCTATCACAAATGTTATATATGTTATTAGTAGTATGTGGGACATTACACTATTCCGTATATATATATAAACTTGAGAATTTACTATATGTCTATGTGTGTAGTACATGAATTTATTATAAAAAAAAATAATTATTATATTACATCACTTTCAATTTATAATAATTACATTTATTCTCCAAAGTTTTAAACTTGGATCATATCTTAACGCACTTAATTCGAATAGTTCGACTAAAATTAGTTAATAAAATAGACTGTAGTTTGATAAATTCATTGGATTTTGAGGCCACTTGTGAATATGTGTTAACTAGAGAAAATATATGATAATAGGTGTAGTTGTTTACTGTATTCCAAACAATATAATAAAATTGTTCACTATATGTTGTGTACTAAACACTGAATGTCAAATAAAAATTTAAAAGATGATACATACTCATATAATGCTATGAAGTAAGAAACCAAATTTCCTAGATAATGTTTAAACAACTATGAATTATTTATCCATGGTAAAGATTTAATCAATTGATTAATATTAATTAATTAACAGATCTGATTTCTTATATTTATACAGGTAGTATTTAAACTAGTTTCGAGCACTAGATCATTTCGTCATTATAATACCGTAATATTGTTTTTGGTAAATGTATGTTGCGTCAACATCATCAATATCAGCTATGGTTAAATGAAGGTAAACTGTGTAACTCTGATAATTTGCGAATGGTGCTAAGTGATAATTGCGGTAAATAATAACGCAACAAATTCATACTTTTCTCATTGTGTTATTTAGTACATCAATGATGAATAGATTTTATCTCAACATTTTATTGTTTTTAATTATATCTGTTCAGAAAATGAAAGAATAAAGTAGAAGCCTACTGATATTACTGTCAAAATTAGTTAAAAAAATTTAAAGTGCACAGGCAAGCAATATTCTTATGTCTACTAGGGATTAATTTCATTGAATTAAATTTTGTCATCACTCATAATCTTTATCTATTCATTTTTAGCTTCAACGGGTAATGTGGTTACATAATTCAATTTACCTATATAATGTAAGTATACTATGTAAGTTATATTTTATTGTGCACATATTACGTTGGCATTACAAACAATAAATGAAACACATACAAAGCATTGCTCTCCTAGTTTTTGAAGAAATTGTAAATAAAAGAAACGAGAGTCGGTACCAAAAAAAATGCGTCACACCATTTAAACAACGGAATATTGTTTTTTTTATCACACAATGTATTTTGTAAAAGAACATTCGTTTTTGCTGGATTAAATATCGACATCTCGACGATTTGTGTCATCGTATCGTTGTGTGTGCGATAAGTGAGTGTGAACTGCCTCAGAGCATCTGATAAACTTGACGTGAGCTTTGCTTATTTAATTACCTATATAAAAAAATATAGCAAATTAGTGCACTTTTTATAACAAAAAAATGACAAAACTGAAAAACACTGCATGTTTTAGTAACTCAAACTGCAACGTAGTAAATCAAGTATTAAATACATATTAAACTTTCATTAGTAAACAATTTAACTATTCTATCGTTCATTTTAATATTTGTTACGCAGATATTTAGAATGGGGCATGCCATTTTTTGTTTATATGCAATTTTGTTCAATCGTCTCATTAGACTCTAGAATAGTTTATTGTAAATGGTGTATTGAGCAGGAATGTTTATTAAATCATTAACATTTATATACATATTGATTTATTTAGTTATGTTAACTAATAAATATATGATTTTAACATTAATCTATCTAACTTAAGATAGTTGGTGACATGTGACGTCACATTTTATTAGTTGCATGACAGCAGATGTAGGTGTTGCAGTCTGACCTTAACATTTAGAAATATGGAATCTTGTATCATGAAGTCATCTGACTTAGCTTGGATTTATTCGACTCTCGTTTACGATAAACCTCTATTAAACTAGGTAAATATATTCGATTCTGTACGAATATTGTGTATGTCTGCTTAGTAAGCTAACTATATCTGTTGTAAAATATTTAATTTTTGTGGCCAATTTAATATCGTCACGGAGATGGCATATTCATCCTAGATCCAGCCCGAATTCAGCAAACTGCATCCAAAAGCTTATTATTAATGCACAAGTGGCTCATAAGTTTGACGTGAGAAATAATAGATATCTTGCTAGAAAAGTGTTATTTATTATAATCTTAATATTTTACAGTTTTCTCATGTAATTCTGTACTCGATAATATAGTATCAGTGTTTGGTAAAAAATTGAACCTATCAATTTGTAGATACATATAAGTAGTTGTGGCTTTAATATCTTCAGTAAAGTAATTCCTCGTGTAGCAAGGAAATTAATGGTTCTAAGAATTAGTTTAGAATTTAAAAATGTAATTTAAACTTAGTTATTGCAATTGTGTAGATGCTTCAAAAAGAAGAAAAATCATTCCATGACGTGTATATTCACTAAAATATAAGCATCAGTAGACAGTGTGTCATGTATGTTTCTTTGTATTTATTCCTTTTATCTTAATGAAATAACTTTATGCAACAATACAGTCCCATTCCATTATGAGAGATTATTTGGAGTGTTACTTTGATCAATGTCTTGCTTTATCAGTGCTGACTAGTGTACTGTAACATTCCAAATTTTTTTTTTAATTCTATACTTTTTAAATTTGTCAAATATAATACTACCTATAACTATAGTTAATTCCTACAGACCTACTTGTTAGTAGGTAAAACAACATGGTGTGTGTTTAAAACTTGCTCGAAATATCATTAATTTACTTATCATTCAAAAGTTATAAAAGTATTGTATATGTTTTTTGCTATAAACATCTCTTTAAAAAATTGTCATGAACAGACTTCATTGCCAATTTACTACTACAGTATCTAATAAATCAATCCAAAACTCTACATATTCACTTGGTTTAGAAAGATGGGTTTATTATCTTTGTTATGCAAGATCTAATTAAGTCAAATCAACGGGTTATTTATGTTTCTGTAACTGGACTCAGGCGTGCTTCATAGGCATGTTGTGACTTAGAAGAAACATTGTGATAGGATAGTTTGTCATATAAACGTATTTGGTACTCCCATACATAGCCTGCAGTGATTATTGGAAAGTCCAGGTTTATTTTTACCTTTTGTAAACATGGCAATCATTAATAAATAACGAGAATGCTATTTTAATTTTAGAACATTATAAATCTCAAATAGTCATTTGATTATTCTGTATATCTATCATTTTCTCCTTAGAAATACAAAATACAATAAGTCACACACATCATCCTGTTGTACCAAGTGAAATGATTGATTTCAAAATCTTATTGTATATCATGCAGACAATCTATTACAATGTTTTCGGTTATATTGGTAAAACGCCGTGCAGTTTTCGTGTTACTCGTTCCTAGATGGATATTAAAAAACGCGCATTACGAAATGTGACAAAAACTGAGGTTTAAATCCATAAATGATAAGAAAAATTTAAAAATTCAACATAAACAATGTTGTGTACATACATTCTCACTGGGATTTAAAAATATTATTGTCTAACGAGGGGTGTACATCGTTACGTTGTATTACATATAAACAATGGAGTTTTGGGGGAATTGTTGTGTAAAAAAAATTTTACTAAACCATTCTTTATATAATACATCGTAATTTATTGTACCTAGATTTTGTTATTTTACCTTATCTATGTTGTACCTACGTTTAAATAAAAAAAGTACTGTATGTTTTAAAAGAATTACACTGCTGAAATACATAATTGTCTATAAAAATATCTGCAATAAATCATAATAAATCTTATTTCCTTATCAACGCAATTTTAATAAATAAGTACCTTGTTTTATGTTATCGATCCTTTTTTTAATTTTTCTCTTATATAACAGTTGTAAACATTATTAAAAAAACTAAAAAAGGTACGAAAAAAAAAAATAATCTTATCAAAATAATTTTGATCAAAGTATGTAAAAAGTCTTGTTCAGGCAAATGGAAAAAGCTTTTTGGAAGTATACAGTATTAAAAAGAAAAAAATTGGAACAAAATTGTATAACAGCAATAAAGAAAGGATGGGCATCACATACAACTAGCTATTTTTTAACTTTGAATGAAAATAGTACGTTCTTTTATATACAGAATTTCTCAAAATGTTTATGAAATCATGCACATTAAATAACGTCCATGTTGATTATTTGCAATTTACCACGTGCCTACATCTATATAACTGATAAATGGTTTAGTCAACTAAGTTCATCTCGGCGAATCATCCATGTCTACTTTTTTATTTGAATCTACTTTTTATTCCATTGTGAAGTTGGTCTTCGTTTAATATATCTATTTCACTGACTGGATGGTATTATTTTATCGGTAACACATATTATATACATTTATAAGCATAAATATGGCGCAATTAATAAAGATATTAGCACTTTTGTCTATAGTTACAACGTAACAATTGGCATGTCGCTAATAACACTAGTTATTACAATTATTTCAAATTAAACATCAATCGTTTTTCAAAATGAATAAAGAAAACACATTTTATTATTTAACTTTTATTCTCCATCTAATCTACCATTACAAAGTACTACATCAAGTAAAATTGGGCACAGTGGGAGACGATAATTTTCATAATAAGTACACTGTACCGTAAAAGGGACATAAAAGGGATTACATCAAGGTAATTGGAAAATCAATTTTGTTCTTCGACAAAAATTCATATGAATCAACTAGTAGTTTCACAAAACGTTTGACTACCCATAAAATTATTAACAATAACACCGATAACAATATCAAACTCTCAAACACCAATACCATAGTGTAGGTGTCTACTTCAGGAGGCGATTTTACGAAGAACATGGAATTGCACGTTTCCATGTCGATGCTGGCTGAATTCATGATCTCTTCAGCAGGACCCATTCCTTTGATTTATTGTACCGCACGCAGATGATTCTTCGATTGGTATATAAAATTCTTATATTTTCAGTTTAGGATACCAGTCCACTCTTCAAATTCGCTTGGAGAGCAGTCGGAAATTGGATCGAGTGATTTTGTATATGTAATAATGTATTCTAGACTATTACAACCCGGCCCCGATGCACTGAATTCAAATAATCAATAATGCATGGTACAGAAAGAACCGTCGTAGGAAGCATGCGCGATAAGCTTACCAGTTATAAATTATCTAAATGTTAATAAACTTTATATGATTTTGCTTAGCATTAACTCGAAATTGCGTTTGTGCGGGTTGCACTTTCTTATAATTTATTACTCGATAATGCGAAAATATAATGTTAATAACATTAAATCAAGTACATCATACAGATCCTAATATGGAAAAAATGGTCAAAAATAATTATTTAAACCTCTTATATTCAAAATATCGCATATATATATAACGTTATAATTTACTATTAATGTACACAACGAAAAGTTACTATAACTTAAAGAATTAATATGTATTATAATGGTAACATTTTTGGTAGAAAAGCGCCAACTGGTGGCTAATTTCAGTATCATCATATTGATATCTCTCTAAAATTTCGTGTTGTATTTTCTCTTTATAAAATTGTGCACCTTACAAAATTATAAGTGTATCCGAGTTTGTGTTAGTGTTAAATTAAACATTTCTCGACAAGTATTGTAAATCTTTTCTCAATGTCTTTGTTTGGTGGAAAACTTCAGTTAAAACCAATGACAATATATGAACTCGATGTGCGTTTGGCCATTTTACTTGGCTTGCGTTGGTGATTCCTATATAGTCACGTGACCAGAGCGGTTTTTAGATCAATGGCGCCAAATAATTGTTACAGAAAATGTATGTAAAAAATGAAATAAATTTAACTAATCTAGAAATCTAAAATGGCCGTACTTCTGTGATTGAGGGATTTGATTATAGATAAATATTTATAGGTAGATAGTTTGACTCGAAATGGGAATGAAAATGATGCGTACGACTCACGTCAATCTGGCAACAAAACAGTGCTGCTATCTATGTTGTCAATTTTGTTATGTACTTTAATGGAGTCTGTCCGTGTGATAAATATTTACGGCTAAATCTGTTCTAAAATGGATTTAATGAGCTATTTAAATGTTTTGAGTGAGTTAATTTATTAGATGTTTATCAAAAATCTAATAATCAATAGGTGAATTGGGTCGAGTGGCTGCCGCTGTTCACCTCTCGCAACGAGCAATCCATAGGCCCGCCATACATTTCCCGTGCAATAGTGAAACGTCAAAGAGAATAATCCATATTTTCGCATATATTTCATAAAATTGGTTGCTGTGTATATCAAACAGGATTAAAATCATGCTTATGCATTTATTATGCCTTTCATTGCTAGCAATTTTAGACTGAACAATTATAAAACTCTAAATTGTCATTTTCCTCCATACGTCAAAAGCATTTTTGTGTAAAAGTACTCTTACTAAGTTTATTTTGTTTTCATTTAGTATTGATTAGGACTTACGCCTAATTTTTCTTTGGAAAGATTTGCGACGGGTTATTTTTGATAAGATGTCTGTTAAATGTTGTTTTCAATAGAAAGCGTGGGCTTTATAGTCACAATGTATAAAAGTTTTGAACATTGGTATTTATATACCATATCAGTAATAGGTTTTTCTTTATTTATTTTCAGGTTGTGCCAATTATTATTGTGCTATTACAAACTAAAGTACTATCATGTAGTGAATGATGTGACTTTCTACACAATGTTGCTTCCACGGTCTAAGTGTAAAGTAGTGTGGTGATCGTGAACATGTAGGTTGTGAACTAAGTAATCAAGATGTCATTACGAGGCACCAAGCGGGCGTGTGGTGTGCGCGGTGAGGAGCCAGGCACATCCAAGCGCCGCAGGATGGAGCCTGAAGATGCTCACTGGCATCTCCGCCCAGTTAGTGACCTCAAGATGTCATCCATTTATAACAGGAGTGCCTCTGAGGCACCTGCTGAACTATTCAGGTTTGTGGTTCACCTTATATTATTTTATATATATATAGAACATGTTTTTAAAACATGTTTTTAAAACAACTTATACCTGCCTGTTCACATATTACAAGCAATACATTGTAAATTTTGTGTCTTCTTGTATTATAATTCTAAGACTGTCAAGTTTGACTGACACCACAATACAAGCCAATCAATTGATGCATTTGCAAATGACATAGATTGTGTCTGTATTGCAATGCCCTTTTAAACATAGACTTTTAAAAAGCATAAGCAAAATATTTTGTAAAAAAAATTGTCTAGAATAATGACACCTGCATATCAAAAGCTATATATGCATATGTCCAAAGCAATGCATTGTAATTTCTGCATGCTCAGTATTGTAACTGGAGAAGCAACTACAGCTGTATGAAAAGCCCTTTTCCAACATTTGCTCAAAGCAAGTTTTGTCTGTGCTGCTACGCTGCTTGATAAATAAACCAAAGTAAGACCTATTTATAGAACTTTAACGAAAAATATATATTAATTGCTGTTGCTATAATAAAATAAGCTGGCCAATTGCTATATGCAAAATTTAAAGTACTTGAAATTAATCCTTTTTTTTTATAGACTAGATTTATTAAAATCTTAAAACATTTTGGATAATTGTATGTGAGATTATTGGATAAGTAAGTGAATAAAATGAACTTGTAAAAGCAATTAATAGGTTTAACAAAAATGTTTCTACATTAAAAGTATGTGCATTAAAAGTATAATGAAGTCCCGATAAATTGCCTAAAAAGGAAAAAATATACTGTTATATATAAAAAAACATACTGTCATATTTTATATTAAATATTTTTTAATAATTTAATGTTTCTATTGGGATGCAATGATTTCATTGTTTTGTTCGATTTCAAGTTCTACATTTGTATAAATTTTCCTCCTGTTGCTTTGCGATTTTTAGTTTATAACTTTTGATTCACTTGTTAAGAGGTAAGGCTTACTTTGAATGTAAAAATATTGAGATAGACTTCACTATTAAATATTAAATTACTATATTAAATAAAGAATAAATGTTATTTGTTATGTTACAATTATTGATCATAAAAAATAATAATTTGTCACTCTAGAATGTAACTTAAGCTCCCTAAATTGGTCTTTTAAAAATATAAAAACAACCTTTCATATAATTGCTCAATTCATTAGTTAAAATTGTTTTTTGGCTTAACACACACATTAATTAAATTAATGTGTTTCACTATAAAGTGTACATTTTAGTTTTTAGTTTGTTTTAAATAAAAATGACTTATGGGTGGAGAAGTCATGATAAGAATAATATGTAAATATGTAAATGCTGTGCATGTTTCGTAGAGTATTAAAATCAGTATGCAGTTTATATCCAAGCAATTACGCTACTTTATTAGTTATCTGAAACCATAAAATTATTATGCCAAATTACAAAGGATGTGTAATAAGACAGAAAAATCAATTATTTCCTGATATGAATTTCTGCTGTGCACCTAATTCTGTACAGATATTCATGAAGTATAAATTACTGATTAATATGTGGTAACCAGCAGTTTGCCAAGCATATCTTTGGTCCAATTAAGTAGGTTTGGAACTGTGTGTGGTGCTCAGCTCATTTTTTGCTTATGACTAAGAGAAACATTGAATAATGACTGCTGATTTCTGGTTCTATCACTCAAATTATTTTAAATGTGGTTTTTCTATGCATTAGCCATGCTTGTATTGTAACTGCTTATCATTCATTATACAAATCACCTTACAAAAAATTACAAAAAAAATAAATAAAAATAATAACTAATCATAGTATAAATTTACTGATAGTGAATTTTTCTTAAGCTTAAGTAAAGGCAATGTATGTAGAAAATATTTTTTATGGTAATAATGATTTGGTAACTGCTATTTTTTATGCTACATGTCAATATTATGGTAATCCTAAAGTTTAACCAAAATAAATGTCTTGAACATTGTATGATTGATTTTGACATATAAATTTTTAAAACTTATTCAACCAATCAGGCTAAAAGCATAAAAACATAAAAGAAGATATGCAATAATTTTAAGCTTTTGTTTTGAAAATGGTTTATAGGAAAGCAATTGAGTTGTTGGGCTGGCCTAGATAAATTACCTACTGTTTTTTTTTTATTTACTGTGAGTAAAATTTGTTTTTTCCTGTTTCTTGTTTTTTTTTGTGCTTTTTACTGATTATTTTTCTTTTGCAGAAAGTCAATGGACATTGGACCTGTTGTGTTTTAAACATTTCATTTTAAGCAAATTTAGTCATAATATTTTTTTACATTGTTATGTATTTTTTTGCAATCCATTTGTTAGAATTTCTCATGGAAGAAATTTTAGAATCTAGTTAGTTAAAGTTGAATTTAAATATATAGTATGCAAACATTGAATTATGACCAACTTTTCTCAAAACTAATAAATTTTAATACATTGTCATCACTGATGATATTGACATCAACTTCAAGCTGCTTGTCAATATAGATTTTTAAAAGCAAATAAGCTTATATGATATATATTAAACATATGCACACAAAAATTTTGTATTGAATTAATTTTTAATCATTACAAGGTAATTTCTTTTATTATCAAAGCATGTCAATATGTCACATAACATATCACAGTTATGTCACATAAATAAAAGAATGTTTCTTTATTGAAATTTTAACATTAAAAACTCAGTTACCTAATAGTTTTGCTATTGTAAAAAAAAACTTGTCATATTATTTATAATAGAAAATATAAATTTCATTTAAATATCACTTTTAATTTGTAATAAAAGCTTATGAACTCACTTGAATGCGTGAATTCACTGAATTTTTTTGAATTTTTGTGAATTCACTGTTTTCAAGTCTATTTGATTCAAATCGAAACTCAGAATTTTAAGTTGCTGATCTGTATACAACAGCATAATTACATTATATGTTTTGAAAATTCAAATTAATTCGGTTATGTGTATATATTTTTTATTTGTATAGCAAGTTGACTTTACATATAAAGCTCTTAAGTGTTAGCAATTTTTGCATAAATTTCTTATCAGCAATCATTATAAAATTTAAATTATTTACAGTGCTATACTGATACTTTCAGAAAAGATCTCATCAGTGCTATGAAACTTCCGGACTCTGAACCATTAAACTCAAGCGAGTACTGGATCATTACTGATACATGGAAACAAGATTGGGAGCGTGGTGTACAGGTGCCTGTAAATCCTGATTCACTACCAGCCCCCAAAGTAAAAATCATTGATAATCCATATCCACCAAATTTTCAACCTTTCAAATTGTAAGTATTATGACTTTTGTTACATCACTAGGTTGGTAAGCCAAGAAAATCATATATTGAAAGCCATGTTATATCTGTGTTACAGACCAAAGGATAAATACTTTCACCTGACTCGTGATGCTAATTATCTGCCTGATAAACATATGCTCAGCAGCACTCCAGCAAGAGCAGAGGCTGCATGCAACTATGATTTAGATGCCACAGATACCGCTTGGTTGAAACTTTTGAATGCTGAACGGGCTAGGGCTGGTGCTCCTGCCGTTACTGAAGATCAGCTAGAAAAAGTCATTGAAGAGCTTGAGGTTTGTATACTGTTCATAAACCAATTTGAAAGACTTCTAATTATGATGGATTAGTGACTTAGATATTGTTTTTAATTTTTGCTTTGAAGTTCCTGACATTAGGCATTATAAGTTGGTCTCAGTCTCTCACTTTATTTTATGTTTGATACTTAATGTAAAGTTGTGTAGGGTACAAGTTGGTTTTTGCTGTAATGTAAAATTTTAATATTTATTGGCGACTGAAGGAAATTAAGCATTTACAATTGCTGTATTCTTGAGGTAGTATGTGTAAATGACTTCAATAAGACACCATACATATTTACTACATATTTAATTAGAGTTTAGAACAAGTTCTCTTAACCTGATGTATATGAAACATTGGACTAGCATGTTCCATACTGCAAGCACATGTAGACACTGATAAGTCTGAGCAAAGGTCACCTGCTGGCTTAGTTCCAAAGGATATTGGCGAAATTACAAATAGCTGACAACAGTTAGTGAGGTCCTAAAATACATTCTATGGTGGGACACTGCCTATTTGTGAAGACCAAAAATTCATTTTTTAAGAAGTTTACCGGATTTAATTCAGACGAAATAAAGTAACCTTGAAGCCAGAAGAAAACATGAGCAGAATTTGTGTACTTGACATGGAATGATGGTGAAAGCTATAATGGTAGAGATCAGGCATGTATGGAGCTCCGTAACTGTATTCGAATACACGAAATAATAACGAAACACAGCACTATTTAATACCATAGATTCAGAGTATAATAAAATATTTAAATTGAAATATATAGATGTGAGTAAAAAATATAAATTCAGTGTTTGGGCAACAACAGGTATCTAAGTAGAAGTAAGTTGTATGAATTGTATGGTGAAAAACAAATTCAACAGGGCGGCACCGTCTTTTCTTGAACCTGTAAAGACATATTCTACAATTTTTAAAACAGTTTGCGTTCAGGCAAAATCAATATATATTAGGGTAAAAATTCAAAATTCTAATAATAAAATTAAAAATACGTGGAATGTTATTATTAATGAGACCGGTATGAATAAATTACGCGATTTGATATATGAATTGGTGATAAATAAAAATAAAATCACATCTGATAATGAGGTAGAATCCACTTTTGAAAGTTACTTTCCAAATATACCTTTTACGTTGATTAATTCATTAACTTCATCGCCAGTAGAAGCTTTTAATCTATAAAGAAAATATGTTACTGAATGTAGTATTTTATTTGAATTTAAACATAGTATAGCATTAGAAGAAGTTAAAAGTTTTCGGTTCCAAAATGTTAAAAATACTGGTGACCTGTGGGGCATGTCCGTGAGAATTATAAATAATGTAATAGATTCATAGCCCCCCCATCTAACTCTAATCTATACTAATAAATAAAATTGGAGTGTCTGTTTGTAATATTAAAATAACCGCTTTTACTACATGCATATGAATATATATCCGGTACATATACCAAAATAACATTTTTTACAATTTTTGTCTGTCTTCTGTCTGTTTGTTTCGGCTAATCTCTGAAACGGCTGGACCCATTTTAACGGAACTTTCACTGGCAGGTAGCTGATGTAATAAGGAGTAACTTAGGCTATTTTTATTTCTACTAAATAACTTTTTTATTAAATTCCACGCGGACGAAGTCGCGGGCACAGCTAGTCTTTAATGAGTGTGTTAACTTAGGTATTTTTCCGGATTTAATGAAACATAGCAGTCATTCCGCTCTTTAAATACGGTGATAATAATCAGATTGTAATAATTGCAGACCAATTTCTATCTTACCTACACTTGTAAAGTTTTTGAAAAGATTTTACTAAATCAAATGCTTGAACATTTCAACTGAAATGACTTACTTCACCATGATCAATACGGCTTCAATAAAGGTCGTAGTACAACTGATGCAGGAGCTAGGCTTCTTAAACACATATTTGAGGCCTGAGAGGCATCACAGAATGCTATAGGTGTTTATTGCTAAAATTAAGTTTGTCTAAATCATTTCATTGTATTGAGCACGAATCATTACTTCTTAAGCTTAGTGACTACGGCGTCAAGTACAATGCTCTCAATTTCATTGTGTCCTTTTTGAAGGGTAAGGTTCAATGTGTTAGTATAAATGATACCAAATCATAGGAATCATCAATTGTAATGGATGTACCACAGGACTCTATTCTAGGTCCGTTCCTTTTTCTGATTTATATTAAAGATTTGCCGTATTTTATTAGCAAACATGCGGACATTATATGCATGCAGGTGTAATCCCCATTATCGACTACGGCGATGTGTGTTATCCAGATGTTTCTGAAGAACTTCTTAACAAGTTGGAGCGTCTTCTTAATAGCTCTATACGATATATTTTCGGACTTCGTAAATATGACCACGTCTCTCAATATCGTCGCCAATTTAAATGGCTACCTATTCGTGAAAGGCGTAGCTCCAGAATTCTTTCCGTACTTTACTCTATACTTAATAGTACAGTGTCTCCTCCATATCTAAAGGAGTTCTTCTAGTACGTCTGTGATACGCATGACAGAGTACTGCGCTCCTTATTTAATCTTAAGGCTTATATTCCACCGCATAAGACAGGTTTTTATCAATACTCATTCACAATTCAGGCCATACTGCTCTGGAACAACCTACCCGTAAACATTAGGAAAGCGCCAAATATCATGTCTTTCAAATCTCAAGTACGTGAGCATCTCCTGAAGACAATATCGACTATATGAATATGAATTATGAAAGAAATTCTATAAATTCATATGTATGACAATATGTATTTATTTATTTATATATTGTAAATATTAGTATATATGTTTAAAATTTATATATTATGTCTGTATGTATGTATGTATATGTAATGTATATATTATAAATCAATTAGGGTCGTTTGTAACTCCTACCGCAACTTTTCAACATCACCAGGGTTGACTGGTAGAAAATGCCTCAAGGCATTAAGTTCGCCCATTGTAAAATTCATTTATTGAATTCTCAATAAAGGATAAACATACAAACAAACATTGTACTCTTTGCTGATGACACATCTCTAATAATAATTTAAGACTGAAAGAAATAAATTACATTTTGACGATGTAAACAGTGCTTTGTTGGTTTACCATAAACAATTCAGTTTTAAATGCTAAAAAAACGAAGTGTATAGAGTTTGCACTACCAAATGTGCAGAAGGTAAGCAAAATCCTTAAATTAAATAATGAAACATCGACTATGGAACAATCCACAGTTTTCTTAGGTGTCACTTTAGATAATAAGCTTCAGTTGGGCGCTCATATATCGGTTCTCGTAGGTAAACTTATGGGCTTCTTTACGCTATTAGGAAGATAAAATATTACAGATGTAGAGACAGCCGGACTCTTGTCTATATTGCCTATTTTCATAGTCTTATATCTTACGGTATCCTAATGTGGGGTAAATCAGCGGACATTGATTCAATATTTATATTACAGAAAATAGCAATCAAAGCTATATACAGATTAAAGTCACGTGAGTCATTAAGATGAAAAAATAAAGAAATATGTGTATTCACTGTAGCCAGTCAGTATATATATAGTAATATAGTATTTATCAAAAAAAAATACATATGTATAAGCAGAAAAGTGATACACACAGTCATGAAACAGGAAATAGGCATAATTTGGTTACATCATCATATCGTTTTCAAAAGGTTCAGCGTTCCTTTATGGGGCTTGGAGTTCGTTTTTACAATAAGATTCCTACGTGCCATACGCGAGTTGCCTATTGGAACTTCTAAGCGCTGCATTAAAATACAGCTTATAGGCAAAGGATATTATAGTATAGATTAATATATTAATGACAAGGATGCCTGGAAATAATAGTGTCGAAACCAGTTCCGCACAGGTTTAAACTTTTGTAATTACCATGTCGTGTTTAAATGATGCGTTGAAGAGTTTCTTACGCCGTTTCTTCTCCTCATTGTTAAAGCACCTTTTCGAAACGGTGGTAGAAGCAAAAAATGATATTCATAAGTGTATTTACAGTATACCTATATGATTAAATGATTTTGAATTTGAATTTTGAATCTGATAAAAATGGTTTGGGATAATTTCGGATAGCAGCAGTCTAAATAAAATGTTATGACAGATTTCACCGGCCGAGTCGATACACTAGTCGCGTCATTACAATTTTAAACAGTTATTATTTTTTAATTTTTAAGGTTATTGTTTTTTCTGTGACAATAATGACTCGAAATAAAGTCAAACTGTTGCTGTTGTGTGTTTACTTTTACTGCAATGTTGTTGTTTTTCTTTTAAGTTGTAAATCATCTTATGTCCGTAACCGAAATTATCTGTAACAATCGGATAATCCGAAATAAATTCACATATGTTACCATAACTGAAACCGGTAAAATATTACTCATACAGCCTTGGCCAAAAGTATTAGGCACCCCCAATAAAGTTACTGCACATCTGTGCTAGGTGAACAACGAGTAATATTCTTTTTTTATAGGATTACCGGTATAATGACACGCTATTTAAAACAAATGGGCCGCATATTTGGTGGTCATAAAACATCTGGTGCATCAATAATAAAATATTCGTTTTTTCTTGGTCGTTTATTTGTAATATTCGGTCAGTCTGCATTTGGAAATCATAGTGTAAAGATCGTACATTTGTGGTTTCGTGATTAAATTGAAAAAATACTGAACTAAAAATGCCAAAACAATACGAAATTAGTTTCGAAAATCGTGTGAGAATCCAGGTTTACACGAGCAAGGAAAGTCGCAAAAAGAAATTGCGAACTTAGTAAAATGTTCGCGATGCGCAGTACAATCCGCTATCAAACGGTTTGCGGAGACCGGCACTCACGCAAATAAACCAAAAACCGGCAGAAAACGAGTTACTACAAGCCGTGAGGACAGGAAACTTATCCGTGAGTCTTTGAAAGACAGAAAAAAAACTTCTTCGGAACTAGCTGCGTCTTTAACTGAAGAGTCCGGAAAGCCGATCAGCGCTCGAATGGCTAGAAGGCGGCTAGTAGAAGCAGGCTTAAAGGGCTGCAAAGCCAGGAAGAAGCCGTGGCTTTCAGAAGCGAACAAAAAAAAACGGCTTGATTGGGCTCTGAGACACCAACATTTGACAGAGACGGATTGGTTTAACGTTCTCTGGTCTGACGAATCCAACTTCGAGGTTAGTTTTATTAATTATTTTATTACACAATTACAATGATAAATTTTGTAGTACTCTTCAAATTAAAATGGTATAAACTTTTTTAATGTGTGCTAATTTTTTTGTACTTTACAGGTATTTGGAACGCCAGGTGTGACGTTTGTGAGGCGACGGAAAGGCGAAGAATATCACCCAGATTGTGTAGTGCCGACCATAAAACACGGCGGAGGCAGCATTATGATTTGGGGCTGCATGGCTGCGGATGGTGTCGGCGAAATGTTCATATGCGAAGGTCGTATGAATAGTGAAAAGTACATTAATGTACTAGAAACAGCATTAGTACCTTCAATTTCAAGAATTTTTGGCGACACAAATTCAAATGGCGTTTTATTCCAGCAAGATAATGCGCCTTGCCATAAATCAGCGACCACGATGCGTTGGTTTGCGGATAACAGTATTGACTTGTTGGATTGGCCTGCCCAGTCTCCGGATTTGAATCCAATAGAGCATTTATGGGGTGTTTTAAAACGCAAAATCAAAGAGCACAGCATAACATCCAAAGCTACATTAAAAAACGCGTTGGTACAAGAATGGGATGCAATATCCCCAGACGTGTGCCTTAAACTTGTACGCAGCATGCCTCAGAGAGTTGCTGCTGTAATAAAAGCCAAGGGTGGTCCAACAAAATATTAGTTTTTTTTTAATATTTATTAAGGAAATAAAATTATGAAACAACCAAAACTAGTTTTATTTTTTTTATACCCGAAATATGCAGCAAGTTGTAGGGTGCCTAATACTTTTGGCCAAGGCTGTATATCCTTATCCAGATCCGAAATTTCATATCCATATCATCCTTAGTAGAGATCATTATTGAGCGAGTGAAACTGAAAATGGAGCTTGATTTTGATACATCATAATCCATATTTACAAAGACAGTTTGTAAAAGATTATGGTTTGAATTAGAGAAATATACCTAAGGAACCTTGAAAATGTTACAAGTATACATTTTGGTGTAAGGTTTTAAAGACTGCAGGTAGCGGACATCATGAATTCATAGTAAAATCAGGCAAGGTTCCAAACAAGTTTTGGCAAGTTGGACTATAAGCTGGGATATACTAAATTAATCTAATTTATATACTATATAATATTATCATACATATCAGATTTTTCTACCTCTGAATAAAACACTTGAGTCTTACAAAGATAAACAGTTTGGCTGGCATCCAGAGGAAGTGCTGCACCAGCATTATTTCATCAGTTACCATCTATGGAATTTGCTACTATGGAAAGAGTAGCTTACCTCTTTGATGACATAGCTCTAATGGGTACAAATATGGAGTTTTTATTTGTAGGAGTAATTGTTCACGCTTCGCCTTAATGGAATCGTCGCCTTAAGTGCGTACCGTTATCATCACCTCCTTCACCAGGCTGGTCTGACGTAGTATCTTAACGCGTATGGATATTATTGGCCAGCGATGACGCGACGTTGCCGGACTAGCCGACGGGAGAAACCTACGTGGTCGATACTTCGATTTCAATCAGCAACGTGTGCGCGATCGTCCGTCATCAGAATTTCTCTTATACGCAATTTTCATCTAAATCTGATTGTAACTTTGCACGCAATAAGTCAGTAAATTCTTTATTATATACGCATCGTATTTATTCGCAAGAAACCCCAAACAGTAATTATGCAATCTAACTTAATAGTATTACTACTATTTTTTTAAACTACAAGCAATATTTACTCCTAAAAAAGGAAAAACAAAAAACGATTCAAAATGTCTAGAATTTTTGTCACAAAAAAAACGTTTCAAAATGTCTAGAATCTGTCTTCAGATCTAACTTTAGTTACATATAAGCTTGATGGCATTTGAATTTATAGATTGAGCGAAATAATGTGGTATATTTGAGCAATAGTTTCTAGAATAGGATGAGAGCTCATGAAAGCCGATAATTAAGAAACTGATAAAGACGGTCTTGCTTTTATGCATTGTCTAAACAAATTCTACAAATTTTTGTCACATGACTTCATCTCTGTATTATGTGGATCATAATGGTTAGGTTAGTCGATCCCAAAAAATATTAGATAATATAATGTTTACCATGAATGCTAATGTGAAAAATAAAACTCTACTGTTGTTATTTGGTATTATTATTACCTTAAGCAGTTAAGAGTGAAACGAGCTGCAGGATTCAGAAAGAAGAGATCTACCAAAAAATGTTCTTTAGTTGAAAGAACATCGTTAGGCATGGATTTTGTATACTAAAAATTACACGTAGTCTTGGGAGGGTAGAAAATCATGAAGTTAGTGTTGTCATGTCAACTTGTAATATTAATAGGTTAGGGAGAAAGTATTTTCGCATTTTCATATGTATGAACTTGTAATAAAATCTCTTTGACTATACCATTTGCATCTGGCCGGTTTTGGTATCATTAAAAAGTTTAAATTTTAAAGAAGATATTTCAAATTCAAATTTGGAAAATGTGTGATTTTCATTTGTTTTGCTTACTGCCAAGATGAGTGAGTGTAATGAAGAAATTCCACACGTTTTAAAATTTTACTACAAAAAAGGCAAAATGCAACGCACGCCGCGAAAAAAAATTTGTGATGTTTATGGACCTAGGGCAGTGTCTGTGAGAGTAGCACAAAATTGGTTTAAGCGTTTTCAATCCGGAAATTTTAATGTCAAAGATGCACGTCGCTCTGGTCGCCCTGTCACGGATAAAATGGATGCCATTTTTGAAAAAGTGGAGCAAGATCGGCATGTGTAGTTAAGACGTAGCTGAAGAACTGGAAATTGATCACAAAACAGTTTAGACGCATTTGGGCAAAGCTGGGTACACAAAAAAGCTCGATATTTGGGTGCCACACGAACTCACCGAAAGAAACCTCATG
Source organism: Megathymus violae (assembly GCA_003671415.1). NCBI lineage: Eukaryota > Metazoa > Arthropoda > Insecta > Lepidoptera > Hesperiidae > Megathymus > Megathymus violae. The sequence goes on along the minus strand of PDGT01000004.1, from coordinate 6,608,853 downwards.
AACCGTGACCTCATTTGTGATTCTTTATTACAACGCAATGAAATATAACCATTTTTGAAGAAGCTGATAACTAGTGATGAAAAGTGGATCACGTACGACAAGAACGTGCGAAAAAGGTCGTAGTCAAAGGTCGGTCAGGCTTCACAGACTGTGGCGAAATTCGGGTTAACTCGCAACAAGGTGATGCTGTGTGTATGGTGGGATTGGAAGGGCATAATGCATTATGAGCTGTTACCGCCAGGCAGGACCATCGATTCTGAACTCTACTGCGAACAACTGATGAGACTAAAGCAAGAAGTTGAGAGAAAGCGGCCGGAATAAGTCAATAGAAGGGGTGTGACTTTTCATCATGATAACGCCAGACCTCACACATCTTTGGCGACTCAGCAAAAACTAAGAGACTTTGGCTGGGAGATGATGATGCATCAACTGTATAGCCCGGACCTTGCACCTTCAGATTTCTACCTGTTTCGGTCTCTTCAGAATTGTTTGGGCAGTGTCAGGTTAACATCACGTGAGGACTGCCAAAACTACTTGACGCAGTTTTTTGATCACAAATCCCAGAATTTCTATAGCAATGCGATCATGTCCCTACCCACAAGATGGCAAAAATTTATCGAACAAAATGGTACTTAATACTTTAGTTCAATTCAAAAAAACTATTAAAACATGTTTTGAATATTCATAAAAAATGCGAATACTTTCTCCCCAACCTAATATTTTAGATATAAAAATAAAAGTATTTGCTTATGTCTGTTTGATTTCAGGTACGAACTTGGGATAAAATCCAAGCAATTATGAAGTCTGAAGAAGGATTAGGAATTGAATACGATGAAAATGTCATTTGCGACGTGTGTCGGTCACCGGATTCTGAGGATGGAAATGAGATGGTGTTTTGTGATTCATGCAATATTTGTGTACATCAAGCTTGTTATGGAATTACCGTTATCCCAGATGGTAATTAAATTCGGTTTAGTGACTTGAGTTTTTTTTTTAATATGATCACATATACATTTTAAATAGTTTTATCTTTAAATATTGTGTCTACTATTGCAGGTCAGTGGCTTTGTCGGCCGTGCGGTGTTGGCGTTAAGCCTACCTGCGCGCTCTGTCCGAATCTTGGTGGAGCAATGAAATGTACTCCATCAGGCCACAAGTGGGCTCACGTAAGCTGTGTTCTTTGGATTCCCGAAGTTTCAATCGGCTGTGCCGAAAAAATGGAACCCATAACTAAAATAACATCAATTCCTGCTTCACGTTGGTCATTAGTATGTGTATTGTGTCGCGAGCGAAAGGGAGCTTGTATACAATGCTCAGTTAAAACTTGCAAAACAGCTTATCACGTTACATGCGCATTTAAACATGGTTTGGAGATGAGAGCAATAATTGAAGATGAAAACGCTGATGATGGCGTTAAGCTGAGGTCATACTGTCAAAAACATAGTGTGAATTCTAAAAAGGAGAAGTGTCCTGGTTCGGGATCTGAAGAAGAAGAAGTTAAGAGGAAACGGCGTAAAGATATGACATCAGAAGAAAAAACGCAGGCCAGGGCTGCGCGGCTACAAGAAATTGAACGTGAATTTGATCGACATGTTAGTATCAAAGACATAAGTTCTCATCTGCTTGATATTGATCAAGATACTATAAGTTATATCTATAATTACTGGAAACTAAAACGGCGTGCCGGACATAATCGTCCTCTTTTGCCACCTAAATCAGACGACAATGAACTGTTGACACACAGACAAGAACAAGCTGATCTGGATAAAATGAAAATGTTTGTGCAGCTGAGGCAAGATTTAGAAAGAGTGCGTAACTTGTGTTATATGGTAAGCAGACGTGAAAAACTTTCTCGTTCATTCTTTCGAATGAGAGAACAAACATTTCACAAGCAAGTGGCTGTTTTATCATCAGAGCAATCCATAGCAGGTCCTGAGTTACAAGCTATTATTGAAGCCAATCATGGGCCCTCTATATATGATAGACTATATTCTCATCCAAATGCACCAGATCATAAGAATAGCTTTGAAGCTCTTCTTGCACGTATTGCCCCTCAAGACTCAAGTGATGAGAAGAAGCCAACAAGAGATAGAAATGGTATTGTTAAACGTCAAAGGTCATCAAACCCATATAAAAAACTTTATGTTAATGGATCACGTAGGAGTGGAAGCATGTATAGTGGACTTTCCAGTGAAGAGAGTGCTCCAGAAATAAGTCGCTCAGCTAAATATCGCGGAAGAGCTATTGGCTCCAGCACTGATGAAGATGTAAAGAAAAGTGTTACATCACCTAAGAAAAAGGTTTCTCCCAAGTCAAAAGCTAAAAAGTCACCCAAAAAGCCTGAAAGAAAGAAAAGGAAAGTACCACAATCAAAAGCCTTGGTAGAAAGTAGCAGTGAAGATGATGAAATTAAATCCCGAATTAAAAAAGATAGATCACGCAGTAAGACTTTGGAAAAAATGGAGAAAGAAATGACTGCTGGGAAAATGGGTCAGTCTGGAACAGACAGTGATGATTTCATACCAATTAGACCAACAAATAAACAAAATAATAAACTAACTGTAAACATATATTCGGACAGTAGCGATGAAATGTCTGCTAAAGAAGATTGCAAACCACAGAAAGTCGACAAAATTAAAGTTGAAAAAACAAAGTCTGAGAGAGGACGACCAGCTAAATCTCCGAAAGATAATGATTCTCAACAATCATTGCCTAGAACTAAGGCTGCTATGAAAGAATTTATTCCATCAAACAATGAAAAGAAAACACCCGTTGAAGAAAAACCAGCGCCTAAGAAAAGGGGACGTAAGCCTTCCAATAAAGACAAAAAACCTCCAGTTAAGTCTAGTGTCTCAGAAGATGAGATTAAAAATAAGGAGAATGTTAAATTTTCTAAACAGAATGATAATCCATCTGATTTGATTGTACCACAAAGACAAGCTGCAAAAAAGGCCTCCGAGAATATGAGATCTACGACAGCTGTTAAAAAAGATGAACCTGGAAATGAAAAGCAGGTCAGCGGTGATGACTCTAAAACAAAGCCTAAAATAAAATCGAAAGGTAAAGAAACAAAAGATGTTCCAGCTAAGATTGGAAGAAAAAAATCAAACAAAGATCAAGAGAAAGAAACTATTGCTTATGTTCCTCAAAGACAAGCTGCTAAGAAAGCAGCAGCCCATATTAAAAGTGGACTAGGTACTAAAGTACCAGTACCCGATAGTTTGGATGTTGATAAAAAGAAAGATAGTGAAAAATCTGAATCTACAAAAATCTCACCGAAGAAAGATGATTCTAAATTGTCACCCAAGAAAGACGATCCAAAACGAGCGAAGACTCCACAAGATGAAACTTCTAGTTCGTCTTCGAACACAAGCAGTAGCAGCTACTCATCGTCTTCTAGCTCTGACGATGAACCCGAAAAACCTGGGATGAAACCAACTGCCAAAGCACGCGAAATTAAACCAGCTATAAGGCAACCATCTATGTTCTCACCACCAGGGAGTAGGCCGACAGTGGACTTGCCCTTTCTTGACAAGGTGTCAAGACCATTGTCTTCAACAAGTGCCTCGAGTGGTTCAGAAAGCTCTCGAGGATCGAGATACTCTGGTTCCGAAAGTCCATCGCCTAAACGGCCACGCAGGCGCCGAAAAGCCAAAAGTATCTCGACTGATGTGTCCCCTCGAAAGGCCCCTGACAAGAAGCTTAAAACTTCCGAACGGGAGCCCGAACGCAGGGTATCATCACCGGTTATTGAAAGAGAGGAATCGAGCCGACCCGTTGCGCGTGCTGCCACACGTGCTCGGACCAGAAGCACTACTACAAGCGGAAATATGCCTAATAAGTCTGATGCCAGACCGCGAAAATCATCTAAAGACGAAGTCGCCAATGCCACTACATCAAGTAAAGCTCCCAAAGAGAGTAGCCAGCCCAGTAAACTTTCAACTCCGAAGCGGAAAGCGGACGAGGAGGTAAAGAAAGAATTAAAAGAAATCCCAACAGATGCTAATATTCCTAAAACTGATAATAACAAGAATAAAAATGCAACAAGTAAGGCGCGCAGTATTTCTGTTGAAGATAAAGAAAAGCCAAAATCTACAGAAGCTGCAATTACTCCTTATGCCTCTAAAATAAACCGTAGAAAAAGCACAGACCATAAAAACAAGACAGTGTTTAGAAGAATGAGCACAATACCTGAAATGGCAGATAATGATATAATTCCAATAATTACAGCAGGAACAGGACCAGTTCCTAAAATAAGACGTCTCAGTAAATATGAAAGTACTCTCCCAGATTGCCACCTTTTGTCTCCAGTAAAGAAAATGAATATAAGCACAGAACTGTCACCACATAAAACATCGATCAATTTACTTGATAAAAAACATACCTGTACTATGAGTACTGATTTTGGTGATAATGACAAGAATTGGTTACCAAACGCTCTAAGCCCTAAAGTTCAGCCGCCGCCTGTAGAAAAACCAGGTGGTCATGAAAAATACATGACTGAAGATAAATCAATGGATTCTGACTCTGCCGATAAAAACAGTATAAAGATGATAGCTAAAATACAAGCAAATTTGAATGAAAACACGATGATCAAATCACCTAAGACTCCTATGGATGCAAGAACAATTACCATAGATTCCATTGAAGTTGAAAACCCTGTCATGAAGAAAGGCAGATGTTCAATTCTTGACATAGAGAAGAAATTTTTAAATCAAGATACTAATCTTGTACAAGGTGTAGAAATATCAAAAAGTGCAAAGATTCCATCAGCTGTTAATCAATTTCCTAATAGGGCTATGTTTTCACCACAGTCCAAGGATAATGAATTCTTTGCTTTTGATATGATGGCTGTTGATGATGGTTTTAATAATGAAGACATGACAAAGCCATTCACTTATCCAGAATTTTTCTTTAAAGAAGATTCCAAAGATCAAGGCGTGCAAGAAACGTTGAATTTGGTCGATAGACTTAGGATGCAACTGAGTTCTAAAAAAGCCCCTTCCGTTAATTCTCAGGATGATATTGATGTTGCTGGGGATGGAGATGACAAAGAGCAACCTAATGAAGACAATATTGCCATCCAGAATTCGGAAATGACTGATCGTCAAGCTTCAGTTCAAAAGAAAAATGTTACACATACAGAGGTACATGAAAGACGGTCTTATTCTAAAGAAGAATCAAATATGAAGAATACAGAAACAGAACCAGCCCCGTTAATGCCTAGAGACATTATAAGCAAGAGCGTTCAACCTGTTATTGTTGTGGGTAATGAAAAATGGTCAGATGTAACCTTACACCAAGGCGAGTCTTATGTGGGGCAAATGGATGAATCGAAGTATGACACTATAGGTTCATACAGTGAAGATGGAAAAGAACCCAACACACGCCGATCAGATATGCGTTCAATGTCTGAAATTGGAGACTCTATATCTTTATCTAAACAAAGCGATGACTCACAATCATTGTCAGTAGTGGATCATTCTGTACATAGCAATGATATTGAACTAACACAAGATAATCAAAATTTTGAAAATAACAATTCCGTTATACATTCAGATTGTGCGACAATATCATCCCCGTACATGAGAAGAGAAAGCAAGATAACAACGAGAAGATCTTCAGCTTCCAGTACAAGTTCTGAGGCATCTGTTTGTTCGCAAAAACCAGAAATTAAATCTCACCTTGCCAGTAGTGATTTACATCAAAGTAATGTTATTCCAGAATTAGACCCATATCCGCCATTACCAGCGTATACTTGTCGTGTCGATCCACAGCTACCTTCTTTCACGAGTTACCCTTCGGAACCGTCTCCATTTTTGGGAACAATGGGATTGCAATTTGCAACAAGTGCTTGCGCATCTTCTCAGTTGCAATTATCATCACCTGCACCTGGCCTGTATGCCCCTGGCCTCGCATACCACGGAGCCTCTTTAATTCCACCTTTGCCTAAAGCTTCATTTACACTGTGTGCGGCGGCATTTACATCTTCATCTCAAAATATAGCGCTGACCACTGCGATGATAGCTCCTCCAACCCCAAAGCCGCTAGATTCTCCACGAGATGATAATGATGCCTCTGGGAGCGATAAAGCATCCATACACGTCGTATCCAGTCCGAGCATCAGTGTTGACTCGTATAATGAAACGAGTAGGGCGCCTACCAAGTTGTCGAATGATAGTGACGAAACAAGTCAAAGTACAAACACACAAGAACCAAAATCTCCACCGAAATCTATAAAATCTATTGCAAAATTCTCTGTAAAATCTCCAGGAAAGAGTCCAGATATATCGCCAAAACAAAGCGATTCCAGCAAAAGCAGCAAGCGTTCCAGTAATAGAAGCAGAAGTCACCGTGGTCGTGGACGATCTAAAAGCCGTGGTCATGGTTACACCGCTACTGATTTTTCGGGTAATTCTATTCAAAGTAAACTGGTTGGAACAGTGTACGATTTTGACGAAGAAATCGCCAACGATGGTGTTGATATAAAAGCACTAAGAGAGAGACGAAAATCGATCGATGCACGAGAAGATAGAAGATCTGAACATTCTTACAAAGATTCTTCACAATCTCCTAGTTTGGCAAGTCCCAAATCTAATAAACGACCTACGATTGACACTAAAGAAACAAAACCTCTTACACCAGAGGTTTCAGAACAATCGCGATCACCTATAAGTAACAGTACCTCGGAACGTGCCGCTGGGTTTTCAGATGTTAGACCAGTTTTGCCAGGACCCGTTGATATGCGAACATATTCTTTTGAAAATCCTGCTCCAGCTCCTGGGGATGGCTTTCATAGTCATCTATTAGCATTTGCTAGTGGTACTGCTGATCAACAGTTAGTTGATATAGATGAAGAAGTAGAAAAACAACTCCACACGGAATTAATGGCTAGCAAACCTGGACCTGATTCTCTGCAAGTGACATTGGCTACAGAAGCCCATGAACCTATAAAAGAAACCTATACGCCACACCTTCCAAAAGTATCACTCTCAGATTCACGAAATCAGTTAAAAGTCAAAATTAAGGGTCCATTTTTGGACGCTAATTATTCAGCTAGTCCAGTTCTACCAGTGGTCCCTCAACCACCTCCTCCAGCTCACGATTCCAATACAAACATTTTCGGTGCTTCCAGTAGCGCTTCATCATCTATGATGACAGGTTCTACCAATTTACGACGCATGCGTAAGAAGGAGTTATTGCGTCAGTATTGGACACAAGATATGAATATGGATGATCCTACAAATGCATTAACAATGGGTATCCAACCTCCTCCAGCTGCGCCTCAGCCATTAGCTAGAGCCGTAATAACTATTCCGAAAGCCGTAGCTTCAATGACGAGCATACCTACAAGGGAAGACTATAAAATAACCGACACACCCATTGAAAAGAAGAAACGTAAAATAACTAGTGGTTTATCTCGGGAATTGAGGCATCTTGAAGTTAGTATGAATGATGACGTAGATACGTCAGATGATATGAAATTATCAAGTTTAGCTGGAAGCTCCAGCCAAGTGCATAAGCGTAGAGGTCGTGTTTCCAGTAAGCCAAATAGATCAAATGCTACATCCCCCGTTGCTCCAAAACTTAAAATTAAAATACGCTCTAACGTCGTACAGCAAGTAAACGAAGAACCATCTGGATTCCAAATCAAACCTCCGAAAAAACGATTATCGACCATTCCTAAGCCCCGACTAGAAGACTTGCGCCGCGAGTATATGAAATATCGACGCAAGGTTATGGCAGATTTTGAGGAAGACGAGAAAACAAAGAAATATAAACCTAACAAGAGTGAGAAGCGGAAAAGGAAGAAGGAAAAGAAATCTGAAAAAGAAAAGCTTCGAGTGATAAACAGTGATAGTAAAAGTGCAACTAAATTAATCATAAAGATAAAACGAACAAAGGAAGAAGAGAGAGCAGGCGTGAGCGCATCGACGGGTGCAGTGG
>PDGT01000004.1:6468485-6600894 GCA_003671415.1 Megathymus violae | reverse complement strand
CGCCGCCCCAGAGCCACCCGTTGACCCCTTCGAGTACGATCCTACTGCGAAGGATCCACTGGCAATCGACCCGCCTGTTTGTTCGGATAGCACCAGCGCTGTGCGTAAAGTTCGTACCGCGAAAGTGACCCCCATTCGATTAAAATTATCGCGTAGTTCCCAAGGCACCCGGTATGTAATGAAGGAGGCGGGAGAAGGGTCGTCTCAAGGTGTAGCTCCTACCTCTCCTATGCCGGTTGCCGTCAATAAACACTGTGAAGTGAGATGATATAAACCGCGCAACAAAAAGAAAAATAAATCTAAACGATGAACTCTATGTTACGAGACAACGTTAGATTTTCTGTACAGTCAAATTTAAGTATAATTATTTGTGTACTCTATAGTAACATCCCTTAAAATTAGTGTAGTTCATAATAATATTTATTTGTATAGATGGGAAGCTCAATGTAAAATCTAACCTATTATAAAACGTTAATAATTTTTTGCTTTGAGTGATGCATAAATAAATAGTTTACCATATTAATATCCTCCCCTTAGAGCGAAAAGTGACCAAATTGCAATTTTGCATTTTGTTAAACTGGATTTATATTTGTATTTTTTCTGGAATAATTAAAAAAAATAAGGGGTCAATGGAAATATTTAATTTCTTCCACTTTAAACCATCTATTTATGATCAAGCTACTTTTTAATTAAGTCAATTTATATAAACATTTTACCATTAATTGAAATATTAAATTGGTTATTTTTTGACCTTTCAAAAAGCTGAGATAAATGTTACCTTTTAGTAATTTTTTATACTTTATAATTTTTCGGTCTATGGGGACAATAAGTACTTGTATAATATATGTCATTTATTTTTTGCCTCTTACAACGAATCTCATTATTTTCAGTAAAACATCAATGCAGATTGTATAGGAGTTTTAAGTATATTATCACAATGAACATCACAGATTTGATATTGTACCAAATGTTAAACCTAATATTTCATAAAATTGTCATGTAAACTTACCTTTACGGTTAATATTTGATGACTTTCATTTGTGTGTTTAAATATTTCTTACATGAATGTTTGATGTTATATTTTGCTGACAATTTGTGTTTATTGTTATATTATTGAATATTTGAAGCTGGACTTTAAATATTGCTTGGCTATATTTTATTATTAATGTTTGCTTGTTTTCCATGTTCATTTTTTGGTTTAAATGTGTATTTTTTGTATGTACGGTTAATTTACGCTACATTACAGTTGTCATTTTGAATAATTTGATTCAGATAATCAGGTTGTTTCGTCTTTCTAAATACTGTTTAAGCTTATTTATTAGGATGTTCCTGGTAAAACATGTTTTGTGAAGTAGAATATCCAATAAATCATTTCATTAGTTTTCTTTCATTTCAGAAAGCTAATTTCCCAGTAGAATTTAAAGTGCTCAGTTTATTTACTGCCAGTCATATTTTGTAACACTTCATCATTTGCCTCCACCAAAGAATTATAATCATGGTTACTTTGCGAAGAGGGCATTATTCACTTTCATTAATATCATGATACTATATATGAACCCTAAATAATATATTATCTTTCGTCCATTGTAATTAAATCTGTTCTCTAACATGTGCAAGACTTGTCTAATGGTCACCCTATCTGGGTATATTTGAAGCTATGATAATTGGTAGATAAGTACAATTTGGTAATTTTCCTATGTCACAGTGTTCAAATATGTTGGCAAAAATTACAAACCATAACATATACTTATCATTTCTGATTTGATTAATTTTTTAACATGTGAGAAAATTTGATATTTGGTTTTCATGTTTTATAGAAGTACGTTTTAAATATATCATTTGTCTCATTTTGCATATCAGTTGGTCTTATAAAATTGTAATTGGTAAGGATAACATGAAATTTTGTGAAATTTGGACTGATTGATTTGCTTATTTAATTAAGTATAAGCAGAATATTTATCACTCTGTGCAATATTTGGCAATACTCATTGTGTAGTGAGAGAATCTTATTAAGGATGTTTTAGATAATAAGCAGAGAACCTTATCAAGGGTATTTTAGATATAGATTATAAGAGCACCTTAGTCACTAACGATTATCATTCGTATATCATTCTCACTTCATGTACATAGCATTGTAAACTTCTGTTCGAAAGACTGGGTGACTGCTTACATTTGAATAATAAAAATTTAAAATATATATCAAAAAATATAATTGTAATGTTAGGTTGGTTTAATACTTATAGTTTCATATTTATTTACGGTGCTATGGTTTTTCTTTATTTCATAAATACATGTATTTCATATTAACGTAATTATTTATAGTTATTGATTTTTAAACATACAGTGATTTCCTGTTTCATTATAGAATCGTATTTGGCAATGAATACCTTATTTTATAAAATCTTTGTAAATATTGCAAATTGCCCATGTCCATAATATAAATGTAGTGTAAAATCAAATATTTCCGAATTTAACTTAACCTTTAGAATACATTTAAATCCATAAATCCGGAATACAGTAAGAGATTATTGTTAAAAATGCTAGTGATTGAGTCTAAATTTCAAAAAACTAAGCCAAACACGATAGTCCCAAAGTGAAAGGATGTCATCAGTACGATTAATCAATAAAAATACTGTAAATTATAATATCCATTTTGTAAATTCGAATGATAAACATCAAACAGAATAAATTTGTCGGATTTATTCATTTTGGTAGCTAGAATGTGATTAGCACTTTAAATGTTTATAGAAAAGAGAACAAACAAGGAAATCGATCAAATAATGTAAATAGGATTATACTGGGATATCTCCTTTGTAAATATAATGTAATAGATTTAAAACGTTTGGCTGTTTGATTAGCAATTTTATCTTTAGCTCTTGATAGTGTTCATAAATATACTATTGTCGGACTTGGGCACACATTTTAGTCGCGCGCAATAAATTTTGAATTAAGAATCTAATTCTATCAAAACGAAAACCATCAGTCTTGCACAAAGTTCCCTCATGTCATACAAACGCTAGTGAGTTAAAAATGGCGTCATGAGTGACACCCATAATAAATTTTCCGTTTGCTTCCGGAATGTCTATCTATCTTGAATTAATTCGTCTCTCCGGGAAACATCTGCCATCAGTTCATGTAGCGCGATCACATTTGATCTTCCGATAGTTGCGCTCGGCATTTAAATAACTGGACATTTTTGATAAGGTTCTTGGACGTTAGAATTATGTAAAATGATGTAAAATTCCTTACTCTGCTGCCATCTGATGTCGACGGAGCAGTCATTTCTGATTCTGTTATTTGTTGACTTTAATTAAAAAGATATGTCAAAAGCGGTGTGCAATACCCAACTTCACTTTGTTCCTAATTTATAAGCTTCTTTCCCTATGTCATGCTGCCTATAAGACTTTAGAGTTGATTAATTTTTATCAGTAAGATAAGGGTTCGTCAGAAAACTGTTTATTTCTAATTATTACAACTACTAACAGGGTCCCTTGAGCTATCACAATGCGGTCCGACACAGAATTTTATATCATTTTAATTCTAACTTCCTTAGTCCGGGTAGTTCTATGGATGGCCTCATCGGAAATGACTATAATTTATTTCTGTTGAACTTTATTAATTTTTTTATTAAATGTTATTAAACTTTTCCGCATTTATTAACATAAATAATAAAGTTTTCATGCGATCTGAATTTTATACTTGCTTTTAAGTTTTAAGTAAACATTCCACTAAACAATTGGTTTTTAAAAATTTAAATGTCGGGTGATCTCTAAATATTTAAACTTAAATAAAAATCGGTGAACTTATGTGAACAACAGGATGAAATGTGTGCAAGAATGTTTGACGTTCTTTTAAATGGTTGTTGAATAACTAATATCGAAAAAATTTAGTTTACTTAATATCATTTTCTCATTAGCATACATACAATTCTTTTGTAAAATATTACATTTCAACCATAACCATTTGTTACCATAAATTACAAATAATGCATAATATTTATTATAAATAGCATAACATTAATGACAGCGGAAGTTATAGTAATTTATGTACATAAATTTCTCTATTATAATATATAAATTTTTATATATTACCACTATTATTATTATTATAACGTTAATTTATTATTTTTGATACAATTTTTATTTAATGTGCACAGTCCTGTTTCTTAATTTACATTGTGGTTACTTTTAAGGATTCCAAAAAGTCCAGCATTTTGTACCGTTGTTTTTGGCACTTTCGAATTGCTTATTAGCAGTTTGGGTTTATTGTAATAACTTGTACAAATTCGATGTTATAGCACTCCATAATTCTGATTATAATATTAAATGTCGTCTACACTGATAAAGAAATATATCCTGTGTAAAATATTCTGTGATTACGACCTGGTTCAATACGGGCTCGGAGCAAGTAATAATTGTAAATATATAGCTATTAACAATATTGATATAATTATAATGAGATAATTAGTACGTGGAAAGTTCTAGAAGAACTCATAAAGGCAATTCGGTGCCAGACAACCAATTGTCTTTGTTCGTGAAGCAGTAACAAACTCCGAATTAGAGCTTACTTATATTGAAGTAATTGAATATATAATTTCATTATTCATAGTGTAATATGGTGAAAGTATTTCGTGTATTTAGTCTTAAATGATGCATGCAAACACAAATAATGTTTAAAAACGAATGTATACTTATTGTAAGCCATTAAACATAACACATAAGTTGCAGACTTGTATATAACAGTAGGTATTGTTGTGACAATTAAAAGTAAGTCTTGCTCGGAGCCCGTCGTCTCTGCCGTTTGCGGCCATATTGACGTTACAAAGATAAAACAGGACTTAACTATGGTATAAACCAACTGGAAAAGGTTATTGAATTTCAAGTAATCCAATGATATGCCAACTTATAATAAATGTACTACGCTCTAATAAGAGTGTGTACATGAAAGGATTTGTCTATATAATTTTCAGGCTATGTCATTAGTCGAGAAATGTTTAAAGCACACACTCGGATAAAACTGATCATGACGGTAGTCTAAGGGTATATACATCATGGAAATTAATTAAAGTCATTTATATACTTATCATACGATGTCGTTAGATTCATTAAAGATATCAGTTTTCGTTCATGAAAAAATTTGGTGACGTATAGATTTCTCTGGAACAGTTTATTACACCCAAATGTTTATTTCTTGTCTTGTTTATATTGCAAGTAGTTTTATTTATTTTTTCCACTTTATTTATATATTTTATTATTATTGTTCGTCGTAATTATTCAAGGACATGTCTAACGAAATATTGTATTGATAATTGCTATAATCTAATGTTGTAATTGATGTCTATAATTAAATAATTGTATTGATGTGTTTGATAACTTTGCTGTTGTATATATAATTCATCTCGAATCTGATATATAATATCGAAGATAATATTCAAAGTTAGTATGTAGCGTTACACGTGAAATTAAGCGCAATTCTGTACAAGTGGAGTATTTGACTATTTTGCAAAGGGCAATGAGCAAAAAGTATTGGATTTTTTTATCGTCTAACTGAACGGCGTTAACTATTATAGTAATCTTGAAGTTAATAAGTTGAAACAACTAAATTGTGTTCAAATTATATCGATAACGTGCGTTAATATCTGTCTGAAGATGCTAAATAGAGCCACTGTTAGGTTTTATTCGGGTAATAAATTTCAAACATTGTACGTTAAGTGAATTATGTTTTTTGGTATAAATCTTGTCACTGATGTCGGATATAAAAAATGTGTGCTACAATCAACAAATGACCATACGACGATGATAATTTCGTAAGTTATCAATAAATAATCGTCGCCAAAAATACTCATTTTGGCATTTTTAGCGACAAAAGAACTACTGCAAAATTATTATTCAATATGGTCACGTAAGGTGTGTATACATCTCTTTAACATTCTCATTTCATAAAACATTACATTGTTTCTTCAGTGTATAGTACAAAAATTTAAGGAACAAAATATTTACTTATTGGAGAGTTGTTGATTGATAGATTGACAAGATAGTACATATATTTAAAAACTTGATTTTTTACGTTTTTGCCATACTTATTAATTATGGTATAATAATCGCCATTATTTTATACACGTGGATCTTCGGTTTTCCACAGTGACAGAAATAGATGCACTAACGGAATAATCATATTGTTTATGTTGATGTAGATGTTTCTGGATTTTTACTTACATTACATAATAATTGTAGGAAACCGAAGAAATACACAAAATAATTATTGTACCAATTTCCCGTTATTAATACAACAGGACATTTTGCTCATTGTACTTTGCTAATGTTATTGCCATCTTATTTATAGAAGAAGAAAATTTCACTGTATAGGAAAAAAGTAAATTTCGTTTCGTAACTACATAATAAAATCAATAGCACAAAATTATTTATTTAGCGCAATGCCCCATTTTCAATGCTTTGACTACGAGAAAATTAATTTTCTTTTTATTAAATTCACTGATAGGCGTCAATTCGCATTGATTTTCGGCAGCCAATGAATGCTATCGTATACTTAAATTTATGTCCTAAATATTTTCTCGCACAAAACAGTTGAGAAAATAAAATAAACGCCATGTGCTAATGCAGCATTTCCATTTATTATTTTTATTTATTGATAAATTTTACAGAGATCAGCTCAAGTTTGTCTTTTTTATTACTCAATAATAAAAGGAACGATGTAATACATGATAACAAGTAAATAATTATATAAAATGACAAGACAAGTTCGCGCGAGGTGACGTCTACAATGACTATTTACTAGGTTGTACATTGCCATTGTACATTGTCATGGCCAACATGTTATTCGACTTTCGTTGACATAAAAGACAAATTTTAGGTCACTGTCGTTTTTACACGGTTCACGATTTTCATTTAAAAGTAGATCCCTTTATGAGAGTAAAATATTAAGAACAGGTGTGTACATTAGAGGTATTTTTTCGTGCATACAGATTTATTTTTATACATTTAGTTGCGTGAGAATACTGAAGCATGCAAAATGTCAAATTTAAGATGAAGCGAAAGACATTCGTACAAAAAACTTCGTAAAAATAACGATCCCGGACTGAAAAATTGCCAATTTATGCTTACAAATGTCTCTTCAAAATATAATCTCCTAATTGTTGTTTTGATCAATTAAATAGTCAAATACCCATACATGATTATTAACTATGTAGAAAGGCACTAGTGTTATCTTATCTTGACTTAACAACACTGTTACTATATACTATTAAGCCTTTAAAATTTCTGTGTGTAGATTGTGACTCTCGGAAAAAATAACGTACCTTAGTATTTTGTGTTTCTGGTTTATAACATCATTACTTTGTTACGCACAAAATCTTCAAAGAAGCTAATATCATCACATTTCAATAATTTGGTCGATCATTACCTTGTACTGTGATTTGTTTTTATTTATATTGTATATGTTAAGAATATATAATAATATATTATAAAATAACTTTGTATTTGAGATTCCGACTGTTGGAAATAAAATAAACTTCTTTGATTTGTACATAATTTTTTCACTTGTAAATTTATTTGTTAACAAATATTTTTTGATAATTATGGTGTCATTTTTTTATATATTCACAATGTGTTTATTGATTTTGGGTACTATATTACTGATGTCGTGTTATTAAGATTTCGTGCTTTGAGCTCATGACTTATTTCTTTAATTTACAGAGTGTTATTAAAATTTAGAGTGTTAGTAAGTGTTGTACGGAATTGTAATTGACGTTGTCTTGAAAGCGACGTTAATAAGTATGTGTGTTGTTGTTATATGTTTGTGTTAAATATACGTAAAATATGTATGTGTAGAAGTCAGTAGTGGCAGCACGTTAGGTGCGGTCTTAAAACTTTTATTCACTTTTGACCGAATTGGAGCTCACATACGTATTAATGGTTATCTGATAGTTACATTATGCATTAGTAATTAACTTAGTCACAAGCTTGTATACCGATGAGTTCTAGTAGCTAGTTCTTAATGTTGGTTTGTGCTGTGCTATCTGACTTCCTTAACCCCTACGTATCATATGTTAGTCATAACTTTACGTGCCACAGTTGCAGAAAGTTATGGTTGTTAGTTGTAAACTTATGGCTGAACGACTCGTACCAGTCATTAGATTAGGAAAAATCTAATTCTTATATTATTCTCTTATTTATGTCTTAGACGATAGGTATAAACTTTAAGAGATTAACATCTTATACCACTATCCGTATAAGTATTATGATCAACAATATTTCCATTATTGTTTTAATCTTTTAGATTCTTAGTAATTATGTTTACTCATAAGTTGTACAAACTACTTATGTACAGTGTCTATGTAAGTGAATGATGCTAATTATGGCAAATTGAGTGGCGGAAGAATCTAAATAAAACGCGGGTGTTGTAAATAATGTACAAGTGGTCTTGTAAAAACAAATGTTTTCAATGTGCACATAGTCGCCTCATTCATGAATAAATTTTTTTTAGATCAATTAACATGTTTTTTATTTCAATGTACTGAACTTGTAATATTTTTGAAACATACATGAAAAAGTTTGTAATGTTACTTTTTTCACATAGCTCCGTATTTTTGTAGAATTCAGATTACGTTTGGATATAAATTCAGAAGCTCGGTAAAATCTTATCATCAAAAATCTGATTACTGAAATATACTGATTGTACTATCTGAGTTAGGGGATTTTTGCCGCCGTTCGACCGTTTGCATCGATGTCTATCACTGCAACCCAAGATGTAAAGTAATCTACACTCGAGAGCATTAAATTGGAATGACTGCATAGTGGGTTGATCAAGGCAACTTTTTAAAACCTCTTTCGGTATCATAACCAGAGATTATTCATTATACGTCACGGAACGTTAAAAAAAACAATTTTTTAAACAAACATTTTTTATTTGGAATCCTATTAAAAGCTTACCTAACCTAACCTATAAACCTTATAAAAAGCGGGCGTCTATCAGTCCTGTGTTTCACGTCACTGAGAATACAGCAGCTAAAAAAAATGAAAATAACACCTACAGAAGCCGCTCAAGTCGTCATCGTAATTCAGCAAGGGTTTTCTCAGCGTACTATCGCTCGACAGCTTCATCTGAGCTATTCTTGTGTCTCGAAGGTATACAAGCCGTTCAGGAAGACTGGAAACTTAGTCTGGAGAATGGATTTGGACGACAGCGATGAACTTCGGCGAGAGTTGACCGATTACTTCTCTCCGAAATCGACATCTGACCAACGTGGATGTCCAGCAGCAGTTCAGAGTAGTTCGAGGAAGGGCTGTGGACAGTGAGGCAAAGTATCAAAGAAGCAAAGTTGACCCAAAAAAGGCCTCGGGGTCCAAATTGTCCCCGTCCCACCGACAAGCCCGGCTTCACTTTGCTCGCGATCACTGACATTGGGATATGGAGTAATGGAGCAGAGTCCTGTTCTCAGACGAAACCAGAATATGCATGCATGGCAGCGAATGTCGACGGAGTCGTTTTTTTGCAGAAACAGTTGAAGACGGAGTTGGTCCTGTATTTGGGGGGATTACTATTGAATCAAAAATGGAGTTGATATCGGTACCTGGTGGAGACTAACTGCAAAAAGTACATCAACGAGTGTGTGTTCTTGGGAGTAAAATAAAGGCTTTGGTTTTTCGAAATGCGGTACTTCACAATCGTTAATGAGTGTCGTAGTTGTGATGCAACATGATGATGAGTGCTGTGGCTGTGTGTGAGTGTGTGTGTGTAATGTTCATCAATTATGTTTTGATGTGGCTTTGTAATGGACCGGTACGAATAAGTAATAAATTAAACCACGGTTGGATTATTCAAATCTGTTGATGAGTTCAATTTTCCGTTAATTGATTATAAGATTCTGACTTCATCGATCGGGTGCAACAGGCGTTGCAGTATAACTGCTACCAATAGCAAATATCTGAAAATACCGTAAAATTATTTTCTTGCGCTGAGGAGTTTCACTTTTGTCTCCAAGACATATGATGATGCGAGCGACAGTGGTGGAGACGCTTCGCTGGTTTTCGCTTTCATTAAGAAAAATTCTTCGGAGCGGTTTATAAGTATAACAAATTCTAATATAATTTATAAATTGTAGAGAAAAATCGATGTCTTGGGATAATGTTGTAAAAAAATCGATTATCGGGAATACTTATACATTGTAAGGCATTTTCCTTTCTTTTCTATGTAAAACCGTCATACAAACAATTTTTATACGCGATTGTATTTTTGGGCGCAAATAAAACATGAACTAACTGCGGGAGAGACGACTGAGAGACTGTAACAAACCAATAGTGCGACGGCATAGGTAAATCCCGCGCCGCACCTTACCTCATACCACCTATTGGGCCGATAAATCACTCTGCAGGTATTTCGCCAGCTCTCTTTTTACATGATGCGACCTGTAATTAGTTATGCCATGCTATTTCTCCCTCCAATCCTATGCTAGCAGAACAGGGTGTCATAAGAAGCGACAGAAGCCAGCCTGCTTGGTGGTAGGGCTTGACGTCAGGATTATATTATAAGTATTATAAAGTCATTAATATTATTACTGGAATGCCTGGCTAGCTACTACCTAGCTGGCACCTTTTTGCTTGAGTCAGCCGCCAAACGACTCGTGTTCCGGCGGGGGGCTTGAGAGCAAGTACTTTCTTTGTGACTTTTCATTTCCTGGCCGAAAACGCGTCAGTGATACCTTTGTTGTTGCTGATGTCCATGGGCTACGGTGATCACTTCCCATCAGGTGGCTCGTCTGCTCGATTGTCGGCTATTAACATAAAAACAAATAATTATAATTTCGCTCAATTATTCCCAACTATTGAAGAGTTCCACTTTTTATCTACAGATCTCATCTTCAGAGTCTCGATCGAACTACAACTTGTAAGGAGTCAATTGAAAGTGAAAAGTGCTTTGACGCATTTTTAATCACAGGAAAAATCATACATGATTTTTAATTATTCCAAGATTACAATAAATTATATAAGTACATACTTGTGTAAGTATATTTCTTAACGTAATAAGTATTTTTTATATATTTATTTATAGTAAAATAAACAAAGTTACATACATAATATGTCGGATAATGTTACATTAATGCAGTATACTTGCTAACAAAATACTGTACTAACTGATATATATACTGATACTGTACGTGTCAGTATCGCTGAGGTTTAGCTATAATATTACAACGGCGATATGAGTACCAGTTATAGTTCAATCATTGCAAATTTGAACAGACGTTGAAGCCGTATTTAGCATTTCAGTTAGCCCAGATTCAAAAGTTGGTTTGTAAGTTACTGACTAATGAAAACCTTAAAAACTTGCCTTTGACTAGAAATTAACTTGAGTTGTACCTGATTTGGCAGACAATTGTTGTCAGGTAGTTATAGAAATATATGTAGACGTAGAAAACATGAATCAGGACAGGTAACTGATGAATGGAATAAGGGATAAGATATTTAATCAGTATAAGATGCTAAACATGAGAGTGAAGATAAATTATGTGAAAGAGTATATAGACAACAATAGAGATTGATAATAATGTATTGAAAGAGACTAGTGAAGAGACAACAGATTCTAAAGATGAAAACGAGGCAGAGAGGTAACTTCTTGCTTCTACATCTTCTGCCACCTCTACAACTTTTCATCTCCTTGGTATCTGAAGAAATTGATTTTGATGACAATGACACGTAATTGGTGAAAAATGATTGGACAAATAATCCTCCAATGTATTTTCCTTTGATGAAAACAAAATACAATCGCAGAACCATTTTCCGAGCAGATCAAGACCAACCGCTTGTTTCTCAAACAAATCTGTTATTATATTCAAATTCAAAATCATTTAATCATTTAGCTATTTTGTAAATACAGTTGCGCACGTCATTTTTTACCTTTACTACTGCTTCGAAAAGGAGCTTTACAATTGAGGGGAAGAAACGACAGAAAAAAATCTTTTAAAATAACAATAATATGGCAATTAGTAGAAATCTACCCAAAGCGTGAGGTAAAGCGGATTATCGATGTTTCTAAAGAAACTATAACAGATGGCGTTACAAATTCAAGCCGCGTAGGCGAGTGATCCGTCTAATGACGCCATGACAGTCGATTCAAAACAACATAATATATGAATATGTTAGAATTGTATAATAATATATTTCTGTTTATTTTTTAGATATGTGTGCCATATATAAAAATGAAACGTTGTTGCTAAGTTATTATTTCTGTCTTTATTTTAATTTTTTTTAGCTCATATGCTTTGTTCGAGCTTTCCCTACAAAGTTATAACCTGCGCGAAATCGGTTGTGGAACTGTTATTTTCAGGCGTCCTTGTCATTTATGTATTGTCTCTGTGATTGTTGAAATCATATCACTCGAAAGTTTTCAGAACATTTTCAAATGTCTGCATGTACTTGACACAAAAAAATATCCAGAAGAGCAGAAGCTGGTTACTGACGAACTTTATAAAATTCGGCCACCATTAGACTAAATAAACCAGATATGTCAAAAGAATATTGAAAATATGAAGTCTCGATACATTGAGGAAGCAACCATAAAATTCACAGGGGCGCAGTGCTAAAACAGTATATGCCTCTCAACCCTGTCAAATTTGGTAATGAAATATGAAATAGAGCGGATAGCAAGACTGCTTATTTATTCTAAATGATACTTTTAACCTTCTACACTATTCATATGACTGAGCTATATGCAACAATGAGTGATAGATTACGTATAGATAGATACCTATTCTAATAAAAAAACCAGATATGAGAAATCCCAAAAAAAAATCATGAAGACAATGTAGAAATCCGAAACAGGTTGAAAAATCGAAATACAAATGTTCCATATCGGAACAAAGTCGGATTTGCCATCTGGAAGGACACAGACCATTTTGAGTGCAGTTTTTCATCCATAACACGAGACCATTTATCAACTTACACACAAGAATGCGAGTCAAATAGTAAGTCGAAGAATTTGACTAACATTAAGTAAATAAACGACAGCTTATAAACATAGAGGTATTATATATAAGAGTAGGGGAGACATACGGTTGCCTGTAAAGGAAACGTCCGACGGTTAGAAAGAGACATAACATTGCGGTACCCTATCTGTCTCTCTCTACTAACGCATGCGTATTAAAGAACAGCTTGTTTTGAAAATAATAACATCAAAACAATTTACAAATTACGCACGTTTTTGTCATTTTATAAACACATTATCAACCGCAGAAATTCAATAACAACAACTAACCATCGAATCGCTCTATTATGCTCACTTTTCTCTCTAATTACACATATACGAGAAGAGAGATAGAGAATACCGCAATTATCTCTCTCTTTTTAACCGAAGGACAGCTGGAAGCCTGGGTTCCCTGCTCTATCTATAATACCTCTATGTTTATAAATGCATAAAAATATATGCAGCTATCGGCCCCCTCCGATTACGTTTGGGTTGAACAATTATTATATACAATGATTATTCAAAATGTTATATTTTTTTCCTTGATTACACATAATTAAGTTTACTGATATCTTATATAGTTTGTCATCTGTGCAATAACGTGTTTTCGTTACATACCAATTTTTACGGATAATGCTTGATTATTTTACCGATAACAAGTATTATTATAAAAAAACATACCTATATCTTTTTATTTAGCCAATCAACTAACTACAACAAAAAAATAAGTATCCTGTATTCGGCCGATATTCGGCTATTGACCGAATATCAAATAATAACCGAATATTCGTTGAAACTACACTCTTTATTGCACCAAGTCCAAAACAAGAGAAAAACGTATATGCATAATAAGCGTTCTTATCGCTAAACAGCGACTTCGTCCAGACGGTCCTCATGATATCCTTGTTACAATTATGTGTTGTTTAGGAAAATAAATCTTAAAAGATAACAAGTAATATGTATTTTTTGTTTTCAATAAATTAACGCATATACTAACAATAAAAGTATAACTGTAAGTACTATTACTATAAAGTGCTAATATATTCTTAAATGTTATTTATAAATTGTAATGCATATTTTTCTAATTTCAATTTAGACCATTTGATCTGAGAGAAGATAAAAATTTGCTTGTAAACTTCGGATGATCGGTGAAATGAGAAGCATAGCGTATTAGACGTCCGTCGTCTCCATTTCTTCAAAAGCATCTTCATCACTCTTTTGTTTTTTGAAGGCCTTAAACAAAATAAACTTCATTGTATAAATAATGTGAGACGGGGCTTACAACAAACCAACCAAAGCGACCAACCATTAACCAAGTATACCAAGTGGTAATTCAATTAAGAGTGATTTGTTTTGGATCTGGATGTAAAATTGGATCAAGACACTTCGCACTTGAATAAAAAGAACATACTATTTTACCTACATTCTGATTCAAACAATTAAATGTAAGTATTCATATTACTGTAAGTATTCATATTGGAATGATGAAATAGATATTGGGTTGAAACAAAAAAAAAAATAGTCCGTTTTGTGTACTAGTAAAATATACAACACAATATATAACATACAACAATATATAACATACCGTAACAATACAATATATCCGTTTATTTCCTATTCCACGGGTACAGATTTACTGGGTACAAAAGTATCCTAGATTATGATCTATAACATAAGTTACAAATGTTCCAAGTATCATCCAAATCTGTTACTAAATTTAGTGTGACACGAGGTCAGCAGTCAGACAGAATGACATAAATTGCAAAAAAATATGTTTTGATATCTATATCGATAACAAAGCTTATCTACATTTGAAATTTCCAAAAAATATTAAATGTACAGATTAAGCCCCGTTATAATTTTATTATTAGCGTAAATTATGCTGTAACTTTATTTCGAAAAACGTTTTTTATTCAATTAGGTAGATACAAACTTTTACTGACCCATTTAAACAATCTGGGTCGTTCGACCCGTTCAATTGGTTTTTTATATTCAATTTTAGACTAATATCTAAATTAAATAAAAAAATTTCATTGCTCACAGATCGATGGATCTGAGCATTCACATGTTTTAGTAACGTAGCATTGATACTGCGGTTTTGGTCGGGTTAGATGTGCCTTTGATAATTAAATGACGATTCATCCTCATCTTTCTTTTGAACTTTATTTCTATTATGAATAAATACTATAATAAATAGCAGAATGAGCGATACCGTTCAATATCATCGATCGGAACCGGAATCGGAAAAAGTGTAAAAAGTACCGTACTACAAAGCGCGCCAGCGCAGGTGTCATTCATTAATTCATGTCAATAATTCGTTTTACTTCGTTGATGATTGTATTGAACGAATGAATAATTTTCGCCATAATGACCCGTTCATTCCCATAGTTCTTACGTCTGGGGTCTTTTGATTTGTTCAACCGCAAACTAACTTTTGTTTCCATGATGTCTTCGTAATGGAAAGGTGAGGTGAGTCAGGAGTGAATTTTGACGCATGATTGAATCACGAATGCCACTTTATTATTTTATTATTATTCACTGTGCATTATCATATTTCACATATAAACAAACTGTTCGCGCCAATAGTGGCATTACTCCATGAATGCATTTGCCTGTTCCCGCCAAAATTATTATAACTTGCAATCGCACCTCGCGATTTATTCTATATTTTCAATTAAAGCGCGGCAAATGATTCCTTCGCGTTTTAAACTTCTATCCTCCCTTTCTTTCTGGCAAGCGCACTTTTATATAGCGGATTCACGCGCACACTGCCGAGTTTGAAATGAGAAAGAAATGGAAAAGGATTCTCTTCCCGCCGATCTCGAATGCAACACGCACTTACTGACAAATAATTATATATCTACGCACCGCACAAAGCATTCGAGTTAACACCACATTACCGCTCCCGCTAACTACATAACTCTCGCAATTAAAAGTAAATATATCTACTGTGAAGTGAAATAGTGAATCTCAACGGCATACCATCTAAGGAGAAGTTAAGAAGAAAGCGAGTTTAGAGATAAGGAGCAGCCACCTAACTGCGACGCAGTTAATACAAGAACCGCATCAACCCTGCAGACCAGGTTAGTGTGCTTGCCAATCCTCCGAACAACCCATTACTTCTTCTTCTTCTCTAATACGCAATCTACAGTCCACAAATCGATTTTTCCTAGAACCTGTTTACAACCCAATAAAAACGCCCGCTTGAACCGGCTACAGTCTTCAAAGACTGCTCCGCATTCTCACCACAAACCAAGTGAAAAAAATATTATAAATTAGTACATAAAGTACACACTACCTGCCATTCCAGCTCCTCTTCATCATCATTATCACAGACTTTCCGCTTCTTTTTGTTAACAACATAACAATGGGTTGGGCGGAATTGCAAAATTCCTACAATACAAACAAGTGTGTTGAACCTTAAATCTAATTGAACAATTAAAGGTACTTTTAAATCATTCATTAATTCTTAAAATAATGACAAAAAATTTAGTGACAATAATAAGTCATGGTTATAAAATTATTGTATTATATCAATTGAGTGAAAAATAACCCGCATAAATTCATACTTAATATAGAGCAGTTTGAATCTTTTATTAACTGAAAGGATTTCACATGTTAAATTAATTTCTGCTAGTTTATAGTTGGATAACTGACCGCTATTAAAACTATTGTAAACATTTCCATACTTCAGAGTTGTTACATGCCTTGTCTCAGTTGTTATTAATAAATAGCAGCCAAGGCATAGGCTTCAGGTAGCATAAAAAATTCTTACTGAGAGCCTTGTGTCTTCAAGTCAATTGCTAATTGGGAGAACTGAAAATGAAGTGGAATGGAAAATAGAATAATATATTATATATTCTTTATACCTTGTATAGGCGTGCAATGCAATTCTTTTTTTTCTAGCACACCAAGAGGATATTCATTGTCCGTCAAAGGGGCTCCGCTATCATTAACAATCTTATCCATTATCCCATGGTTGAAATATTTTTCCTCATCTTTTTCTTGATCTCCAGAAAATTCAGGTCCCTACAAAACAATTTGTAAATAATATGAGTTCATCAAATATTAAATATCAGCATAAAAATAAGCTGGTTCATAATTAAGCCTGACCAATCATTTAACAGATAAATGTTTGTTTAAGAGTCTAGGTTGTCTGTTCTATCTGTTTATGTATCTACCCTATAATAAAGCTATATATTATCAAAAAGTATTCATGTTGGTTTCAGATTTGTAAGATCCAAATAGCAAGTTATTATCATCTAAAAAAATAGTACATTGTATAATAAAATGAAACTGATAATAATTATTTAAAAAGCAAAAAATAAGTAGCAGTTACAACGAAAATGTTAAGGAAATATTATACCTCTGATCCATCCATATTTAAAGGTATTTCCTCCCTTAAACATGGGCAATACTTATGATTATTTGTGTTTATTCCAAACACCAATTTAACGTTTTGGTTCATACCATTCACAGATGCATTGGTTACTTTAAGATTCGACCAATCTCTTGTACGCCTCATTGGATAATGGCATAAATACAGATTTTTAGACAATTCTTTAGATAAAAATACAGGTATCTGAAATAGATATCATTATTGGAAAATGTGCCAGAACTGAATGTTTACCACACTGACATAATTTAGATTTCTATAATATCTACTTCATCTATGTATGACTTTACCTCCTCTACCACAGGATCATCCTCCTCCATTTCCATTATCGATTGATTGGCTTCTATAATAAAATCTGATGAATTTCAAAGAAATAATCCTAAATAGTGCAATGTTCCTTTTATTGATTTATTGTTACGAAAAGATGTTAAATCTTTATTGTAACGGACAAAAATAAATAAACAATTACTAATATCCAATAATTAGAAGGAGAGTATCAGATTTTAGAGCCGACTGCGGTACTCCCCTACCATTAGTGTACGTTAAACATCGATTGAATATCGATATTATCTATAATACCAGGTAGTCGATAGTATTTCTATCGATAACAATACGATTTTAATAATCGATCGTTAGGTAGTTCTTAGTCAGGTAGGTTAGGAATTTATGACAAGTAAAGAAGGAGTTGTTTTTCATTCTTTATTTTTATTTTTCTTGAGATTGCTATTAAGGTTTTGTTTTCATATAAAAATGAGTTTGTAATGTATATGTGTTAAAAAGCTAAATTATTATTAAATATAATTTTTTTTAAGAGAATTTTGTCAAGTGCATAGATTAAATGTAACAGTTTTTATAAAAAGATGTACTTTGGAATCAACTGTTGATATAAATAGGATTTTACTTCAAATGGAATGCTTATTCTTTATTTGATCATATCCAATGTATCGATAATATTTTGTAAAATATCATTATTTACGAATTTAACAAACAAAAGTGCTTAAAGTAGACACCGTAATTTTAAAATTCTTAAACCTGTAAAAGACATGACAATAGATTTGACTTATTTGCTTTGACTTACTAACAGTGATAGTGTTGCCAGATGGAATTATCTAAAAAGTATTACAAGTACGTCAAAAAGATACTAAATCTAACGTAAAAGTACGATTTTGAAAAGGATAAATTTATGTATTACATCGTACTAAATAAAAAATAATATTTTGGGTCGCATGGTCTGCATTTAAGCAAATACTTATCGGCTACTGAACCTAAAGATCTCAGTAAGTAGCACACAACTTCAAATAGATAAAATTCACAGGCTATTATTACTTGTAATTAGGACTTTCTCTGAGGTCAACCATAGATATACTACACCCAGTGTCTCTAAAGAGAGAAATTTAGCAAGTTTTATTAATATACTGAGTTTCTTCTATTTTTACGCCTAACTTTCTTCTCATTATTTATAAACGATCTTGGCAACACTGGTGAACTCTGGCAAATGGGCGCGGGAAATGCAGTGCTTTTTTTATTGTGTTAGAATGTACGGGTCCGGAAAACACCAAAGTAATTTCGTAGAGCCTTTATTTCACTACAACACTAATAAACACACGCGGTCACACTCGTTGATCGAAGGTATTTCACTTTATAGAGAGAACTTTTCGCTTTCATATTCGAAATCCGAACGATCGCGGATACGATACAAGGCATCCTACGTGGCATGTGACCTCTGAAGGCATGGCCCACGCATGGGGAGTTCGAGACTCGAGGTAACCCTACTTACCCAGGTAGTCTTTCGTGGGGAACAACGGCCCCCTGGTGTTGTTGCTCCGCTGTTGCGCGAGGGTTGTGAATTAGAACAGCACAATCCAGATACTCTGTCTAACAGTCGTCCCACTGTTGGTCGGAGGGACTGGTCCTAAAGGCAACCGCAGGCGACTGCCTGTCAGGAGGTCGACTGCGGAGGGGGGCGAATCCTCTTGAGGTGTGGATATGGGCCGTTGTCGGCTCGTTCGTAATAACGTCTCTCGCAATGTGCTTGCTGTTGACACGCCTCATAGTGGCTTCTCTCCCCTGCCTTTCCACTGAGGTTTTAGTCTTCTTATTCATTCTTTAATCCAAGACTTATCTAGTTCCTGTGTCCAATGACCTTAACTTCCTCCTTTGATTCATGCTTCAAGCAGTGTCGGAACTCTTGAGCATAATCGTCGTAATAGAGCATGTGGACTTTCTTCCAATGCAATGCTCAATTACGTAGTTGAACTCTTGAAGCTTGTTCAATCCATTGCGTAACCAGGCCTTCAGGGTTTTTTAATTAAAGTAGCCACATCAGAGCGGAATAATCGATGCGGATTGTGAACTCGTGACTTAGCAAATACTTCTTGAAGTGTTGAAGACTCTTTAATATAGCCAGTAATACACGCCGAGTAACACAGTAATTCCTTTATTGCATCGATAAGAACTCGCTGAAGTACGCAATACCCAAATGTTAGCTATTTTGCTCCTGTGACAATATCTCTCCGATTCCGAAATTACGAGCGTCCGTGTCCATTATAAACTTTTCTTCTCTTTTGGAGTAACCTAGATTCGGATCAGAACATAAAAGTTTTTTAAGGTAAACAAATGCACGTTATAATCCTGTTATCCTATGAAAGCTGATCTGGCCATATCAAAGAAGAAGAAGAATAAGAATAAGAATTCCCTCACACCTGTTTTGTTCTTTGGCGTCGGACATTCTTGTATAGCTTTTATGTTGTCGGGATCAGTTCAAACATCTTCATACTTTTTCTTTAAAAAATCACATTTCCTCAGATTAAGCTTCAGCTTCGCCTAACGGAATCGTTTGAATACCTTCTTCAGATTTCGTAGGTGTTCTTTGAAGTTGCATCCCGTAACTATCGCGTCATCGAGATACAATAAACATGCATGCCTTAGAAGTTCCATTGATACTAGTTCCCTGAGGCGCTAAACAATTGCAAGAGAGTTGCACAGTCCGAAAGGCAAAACGTAGGATTTCTGCAGACCATTTCTAGTACTGGTTGTAAAGGCGGTCGTCTCCTTATCTTCTGTCCTACCTGCCAGTAATCACTCTTCAGGATGTCGTAGTAAACCATTTTTTCGGTGTTCTCTTGTATCTTCCTAATGCCTATCACAGCTTCACAATATCTGATAATTATAATTATTACCAAAATGGGTTGCATGTAGATGGATCTTTTATTTTCAGTTTAACTTCTGTAACTTCTAGGATGATCACTGGTTGGCTTGTCATTGTTTGTAGGTAGCAGAACGGACATGTATTTTCCCAGATTTAACAGTTCCGGTTCGATTTAACAGTTCCGGTTGCTTCATGGATTTCGACACTCCTACGAGTGTATCGATTGTAAATTGACAGGGCTTACTATTTATCTCTCCAGCCCCTGGAAGCCTCCCAGCTTCGCATTTATTACACCCAGATTTACCTGTATGGCTTTCCGGCCGTCCCGTCTACACTCTGCGATACAACAGACATTCCGATTCTTTCACCAATTGTTACGTGTCAGGATACACGGGTGCAAAAAACGCCAAAGTTGTTTCGTAGAGACTTTGTTTTACTTCAACACTAAAAAACACACTTAGTCGCACTGTGATCATTATCATAGGTACTCGCTTCAAAGAGAGAACTCTTCTTTTAACTAGGAAAATAAATGTAGTTGCTGATGCTTTGCCACTCGTACGTACTCATATTAACACTTCTGATTGAAAGAATTTTTTTTTGGAAGTTGGTTTTTAGAAACATTTTTCGAAACTCATACTGCGCCATTGTTTCAACAAAAAAATCTCTAATGTGAGTGGTCCCGGAAGAAAAAGCGGCAAGAATCTTCCAAGGCGATTTTTCCTTACAGTTACAGAAAGCAAAGCACTAACTACTACTTATGGCTATATATTAAATTAATGTCCAAGCGGTCTTATCTTTGAAGTAATCATCTAGTTTGTTATAACCTTTCTTCATAAGAATGCTTTTGACGCGAATTTTTTAATTTTCACTGTGGCATTTCCTTCAATTCTAACGGAATTTTATTATAAATATCTACACATGAAAGAACCACCAGTTTTGTTACATCTGAAATTTCTGTTATTTGCTGGGAAATTGATAGAATTATACAATTCTTTGTGCCATCCCGGTGTCACAAGGATGGAATTAGGAGAGTTCCTTATAAATCTGGAAATGTGTACGAATCTGTAATTAATTTGACTGTAGTCCTTTTAATCCAATAGGTATGGGTTTGATGGAGTGTTTGAATGGGATATCGTAGAGAAATGTAACTTCACTCTAAGAATTTTAAAATATCGAATTGGAAGTCAGTTATGCCCGTAGTTTCATTCTATAAGATCCTTACTTTGTACTGAACGAACACCACCCCACACAAAAGAATTTTCAATCACCTATTGATATTTGGTGAATCGAAACCAACTTGGTTGCTTTCTCTAAGGCCGGTACTGACGAAAAAAATGTATGCTCTGGGTATTGAAGAATATGTATATATATAAACGTACATTGTATCGAAATTAATTAATCACTACACTAATTATTCTGTAATATATACGTTTAATATTTAGTGTAATTTTCGGGAAATAAATCCAAATACTTTTGGTATTATGATATCTTCTGACTATTTTTCAAAGCTCTTCAAGCTGTGCCGATGGGAAGACCAGAGGGATTGCGTTGGTTAATTTTTTTGTCTATTTTTCTCTGACCACTTATCACACTAAAACCACAACAGATTTGGATGTATCTTGGCAAGTTCGCGAGGGGGTACTTTTTATGATTTAATTAGTGTGTGTTTTACTAAGTATTGAATAATTATAAAACCCAATAAGACACCTTTTTATTAATTCATAGACTTGCACTAAACTTTTACTCATCCCGCAGTTAAGAGTATATATTGATGCCGGAAAGCAATCTTTTTTGGTATGTTGAAACATGCAACTTTACACTAGAGCTTAAAAACAATATAAATGATTCATAACTTGTTAACTAGAATATATAGAATGAGCATTTTCGTACCTATTCAATTTTAAACTAAAATCTTCTTCGTATAAAATATGAAACTAGCGATTATTTGTTGAGTTAGAACATTTTTTAGTGTTAATTTCCAAATATTCACAAAAAAATTAACGGTAAGTATATCTATACTAATAATAAAATTCTAATTGATCGATTTCTGTGCACGAACGATATATGAGAAAAAACATTATTACGGGCTTTTATTAACGCAATAGAACACAAAACAATACTTGTTACTATTTTTGTCTGTTTGTCTGTGCGTTTGTTCTCAGTAATCTCAGAAACAGCGTAACCGATTTTGTTCTGGTTTTCACTAATGTATTGCAGTAAGCATCATTTAAAACTTAAAGTTTGTTTCATTGCAATCCGTCCATAAATAAAAAAGTTATAAATTAATATATGTATTTCTAATTCACAGAACGACAAAACCCCAGAAAAATGTAGATGCTATCTTTAAGCGTAAGGTAGTTTTTCAGAAGCGAAGCGAGGGCATTTGCTAGTCTAAAATAAAAATCATTCTAGATGAAACCTAGAAAATCTGTTGCATCTTTATTTCTGATTCAAATGATGTATATAACACATGTTTGAATTTTTTTGCTTCCGGCGAAGATTTGAAGTACCACAACGGTTCATACTTGTACTTAGTAGTCGTAGTTATAAAAGAATCCTTTAAAGATAATATGTATAAAATGCCAATACATCCTGAATAAACTATCTGTAATATTTCGAGGCCTAGTCAGGTAGATGGACAGAAATAAAGGAATCAAGAAATAAAATAATAAGACGAAATTATAAAGTGCATATTTAGTATTTATACTACGGATCTAAAACACCGCTTTTAGGTGTAAAATACAATTGGAAACCAATTTGTTTTTCGTTTGCCCTTCGTGGAATGGAATAAAAGTCGTCATGAACACGTGACCTCTTTATTCTGTAATTCATTTAATTGACTTAGATAATTTTCTTTAATCCATGGAACAATGGTTTGGTTAAAACCCAAATTTTGTCTATTAAAGACTAGTAAGCGCTTGCAGTTATGTTAGCATGGATATTTTGATTCACCCGAAAAAATTCTTTATAAAGTCTCGATTTCGATATGAAAAGCAAGTCCATAAAAAGTTTTAAATTTTTAGTGGAAGCAGTTAAGATAAATAATTTAATATTTCAAAAAACCTTTACTGTACGCTATTTTCGGAAAGCCCTTTAACAAATAGTAGTATATAAGTCTAGGGTTAGTCCATTTATTTCCAGAAAAACTTTCTTAATAACCCACTGATTATCGTAGTGCAAAATTAAGGGTTTTACAGTAACGGTTGCACGATGATATAATATTCTTATATTGTTAACAAGATTTTTAATGCAAATTCTAACTCATGACGTTGAAATGTAATTAAATATTTTTATCATTTTATTTATAGTTTGAGTTTTAGTTTCCTATAACTGTCATATGAATAAATCCATAATATTAAAACGAAATTAAACAAAGAAATCAGGAACGAATCTATAGATTAATTTTTAACTTTGATTTACCTGCATAATAAATAATCAAAATTTTACGCAGTATTATTATTCAAAAGTCGAATTCGGCGCAAAGAGTGTGCCCAGTATTATATTTTATTTCGGTTTTCTCTTTTGCGGTGTGGGCCAGGGTCTTATCTGCTCTGCGCAAAGGAGAAAGGGACGATGCACAGAAATTGCCTTGAATGGCTTTGGCCAAAGACCAAAACTGTGTATGTGCCTGAACTTTGCCGTGGTGATTTGCTACTTTGTGGACCACAAGGTAGCATTAAATTTCTTTTTCAGCTGACTCACAATGGTGCATCCAAGCTCACGCGCCTCTACCCAATCCTGATAATCATGATATGCGAACGTCGTACCTATGTCATATAGGAGATAAAGATGACTAACGTTACCTTATTCAGTGTTGCTATGTGAACTATGCTAACGTCGTGCCTATGCCACATGGGGGTGTAAGAGACATACAGGCGTATAAGCCATGTGGTATGCTAACGTCGTACCTATGCCACATGGGGGTGTAAGAGACATACAGGCGTATAAGCCATGTGGTATGCTAACGTCGTGCCTATGCCACATGGAGATGTATGAGACATACAGACGTATAAGCCATGTGGTATGCTAACGTCGTGCCTATGCCACATGGAGATGTATGAGACATACAGACGTATAAGCCATGTGGTATGCTAACGTCGTGCCTATGCCACATGGGGGTGTAAGAGACATACAGGCGTATAAGCCATGTGGTATGCTAACGTCGTGCCTATGCCACATGGGAGCGTGAGAAATATGCTTGCACCTAGGTCTCTCAAAGTTCTTGTACGTGAACGTGGTTAACGTTCACTGTAACAATAATGGTGCAGTTGAGTTGTCTGCAGCGGTTCAATGACATTATTGCCATGAAAATAAAGTAGTTTCTAGTTTTTTTTAAGATGCAATCTGTAATAATGACAACACGGAGTCCACGTCTGAGCAAGCTGCCAGACATAACGGTGTGCCTCCTGAAGTAATGACATGAGGACCCTTACCAAGTACCTCCAGTACAGCACAGCCTCGGGTATAGGAGCACGAGGACGCGCTCCAGTTAGGAGAGGCCGTGTTAGCAGAAAACTGATGTCACATCCGTTAAGAGGAGGGAATGGCGGACAGTCACCGCCAAGCACCTACTCTATAACACGATGAGCGCTCGTCTGGAGACACTTATATTTGCGGTGAACGTGTTAAGGGAAAACTCTGCCCGTTTGAATTGTCAATTCTGTTTCGTCTTATATTTGTTTAGAATCGATTTACAAAAGTTTGCTTAATTTTCCATTTTGTAATTTATAAATTTCACCATTTAAAATACGCGTGATCTTAATGAAGTTCTTATTTTTATTTATTTAGCCCCGTTCTGATAAGGATATATGTTATATTAAAGAAATATAGGTATATGTATTAATTAAAGATTAAGTGTATGATATACTATCTGTGTTTCTCGTTCTGAATCTTTATTTGGTGTGGATTGAGCGTTTAAGGTCGATTTCAATTGAAACATGAAGAGAGAGGGGTAGTCCGTTGTCGGGTGATTACTGTTCGTTAGCGCTGTCCGGTCGCCTCTCAGAACTATGTGAACTCAATTGTCAACGAAATTGCCGTGAACTACGTAAGTACATGACATAAGATGCAAGTTGGAATCAGTGTGCACACTAGTATAATCCTCATGGATGGACATGGATCATGAAAATATAACATATATATTGTTATTAATTTATTAATATTAATATAATATATATATATATTCAAAGTGACGCAATTATCTGGAGTCCGCATGAAGCAAAATACAAGCTCATATCGGAAAAGCCCAAAGAAAATCCATTAGGTTTTTATATTTTAGAGCGCACGGGTATTATGTAGGGTACTCCCATTTATATCCTAGCCTATTCCTTTTGGGAATGGTAGGATATAATATCATGCAAATGCAATCTGTTTTTAATGGAGTATTTTATAAAATTAATTAGAGGAAATATTTGCTACTCGTCAGTACTAGAACTGATTCATATGAATGTCCCGGACAAATATGTTCGAGTTCGACGTCGAAAGTTATTTGCCGTGCCGAGTTGCAGACTTGTCCTCGTGACGGAATCTCCTCTGGTGCGAGCAATGACTTTGCTCAATGGACTGGTGGAGTGGAATCCGTCAGTTGACGTATTTTGTACTCCCATTGCTGAATTTCGCATGATGGCAGGAGAGTACGTAATGAAGCTTTAGAAACGGATTGGATTTAAGTCTGTAATGTTTTTTAAGCTTATATTATAGTGTTAGCGGCAAAGTAACATCATATCCGTTAAGAGGAGGGGACGGCGGACAGTCACCGTCAAGCACCTATATATAAGACGATGAGCGCTCATCTGGAGACTCTAGCGCCCCCTTTCCCTAAAGGGGGTCGCATCAGATGTCGGCTTAAATGCCTCCAGACCAAAGCCAGCCTCGGGTGGTGTTTAGTGGGTAGGCCCCTAGGTTTTTCGGGAGTCCCACATAACCAGCGCAGCCGGCTGCGCTGGTATGCTATGAGCATTCACCACCCCCCTCCCCCGTTTTCCGGAGGGTAGCCCTTTTTCTAATTTTCTGAGCGCAAAACAAAAAAAAAAGTCTGGAGACTTATATTTGTGGTGAACGTGTTAAGGGGAAACTCTGCCCGTTTGAATCGTCAATTCTGTTTCGTCTTATATTTGTTTAGAATTGATTTACAAGTCTGCTTGATTTGCCATTTCGTAATTTATAAATTTTACCATTTAATGAATCTTATCTTTATTATTTACATTAAATGATCTTAATGAAGTTCTTATTTTTCATTATTTAGTCCCGTTCTGCTAAGAATAGAATAAATAAATAACAGTACACTGCAATACTAATTTGTACTACGTACGAGTATACTTTAGACTACTTATTTGGATGACTCTATTGTGTGACCGGGCCATTTTTTCTGAAACATCTATGTAATGTATGAATTTGAAATAGTAGTATATAATTAAGTATGTGGATAGTACTATCATAGAGCGTACGTGCTAGTAATAAAGGTATATAAATCACTATACACATTCATTTGGATATGTTCGTATAATTATGATAATATATGATAATATGCTTATACCGTGTAAATCGACAATACATGTCAGTAATATTATTTTTTGTTTCCTCTCAATTATATTTCACTAATTCCATCAAAGTATATAATAATCATAATATTTTCTGTGGGATCGGAAATTTGAATTTAATACTCGTAAAAATATTTTTTTATTATTTAAATGTATTGTGTAATCGTTCAACGCTCGTATATTATTGTAAAGGTAATAAATACCGTTTTATACAGTCCTTATATAGAATAATCCCAGTTGTTCCCGAGTAGATATATAGAGTTTATAGCCATCTTGGCCAAATCATTTATTTGCCTATCAAAAAATCTCATTCAAACTTTTTCTAGACCTAACCTAAAAATCTTACACAAAATTAATAAAAAACTCAATCATCTCGCAAACGTTGTATTAAGCAGAACTGTATCCAAATAGGCTGGATTCGTCGTAGGCAGTGAAAAGAAACTTGATAAGGGAGGATTGAAAAATATACCTGTATTGTTCGGCGTCCCTGTTCTAACGACCCCTTGTTTCTTCACAATCTTTTTAAATCATATATTCTTCGTGACACCTTGTCTTATAATAAAAAAATAAGTCGATGTTGGTTGCCAACAAACACAAGTGTTGCAAGTTAAACACAAGAGAAGTTGGTCTTTTTAGTCTGTGAATTAAGCTTAGTTAGAGAAGAATAGGGCGTGTGGACGCATGCGCCGGACTCGCTTAGGGCGTGCGACGGAGGAACGCGGCAGAACACGGTCACGCTTGCGTGTGTCGGCATCGATCCAAACAAATCGCGCTCAGGAAGTCGTCGGCCGCCGTTGCTACGGCGATCCGCTTCATCATGCAACCACCGCCAAGAAAGGTGAGTGTACCATCGACAGGTTCACGGCTACACGGTGACAGTGGCACTTGCAGCTGATTTTCGTATCCGCTGGAGGACAACGTGCTGAGATGGTTCATGAGCGAACCTACAATATCTTCACACGAAACAATTGTCACTTACAGCTCCAGTCGCATGTATTTGACAGTACATTATATAACTCTCGCAATTTTTTACATATATAATCCTATCAGTTATTTCTTATGTTACGTATAAAAATTTAAATCGTAAAAGTCTAGCTTAGTTTATTCATACTTGTAACACGAGTTGTTTTTCATTGATCATTAAATTCTGGTGTTATGTTAAACCAAAACGCAACAATGTAGAATTAAAGTTGTTCTAGTGACAATCCGATGTGAAATGCGTGGTTTGCAAGGTCTTAGTGAAATCGATAACACTAATCATGAGTTCCATCTCAAGCAGGCGTTGTTTTTGTACCTACATCTATATACCTTACCTAATACTTTACTTATGTATACAATTTTTTTCGTAAAAAACCTGCATTAAACCGACAGTGTTCATATTACGTGTAACAGTTCTATGTCTACTACCTTTAATAATGTGTAGTGATTTTATTAATATACAATCCTTAATATCATTTGATCAAAATTATATATTGTGGTTAATAAGTAATAAATAAGCAAAACACTGGCGTAGCATCGTTGTGAATGATGATTCTCAATAACTATTTTAATGTCCTCATCAGAAATTTTTTAACTAAAATGTTTTAAAGTTTTGTGGTGGAAACAGGTATTTTGAAAAATGTAAATAATAAATATCTTCGCGGACATACCCTAGTTAAATATAAAACAATAATAATTCTGTTAAATGTCAATTATTTTAATTTATTTTCCATATAACTGGAATGTCACTGTATAACATGTTGTTAACAATTAGTTCATCTAATCCAAGGCTTTTAAAGTTTTATCCGCATATTTCACAATATAATCGTTTTAATGTTTGTTAAACTTTGTACTTAACTGCTTAGGAATTAAATCACCTTCACCTTGAGATGTATGTAACTGTAGACTCGAGTCTTTTTTCACAATGAGAAAGTGGGAGTTAGCAAAGTTGAAGCTTGGTAGTAGGGTAAGTAAGTAAGTAAGTAAGTAAGTAAGTCCAGATTCCGCAAAAAAATCCAAATGACCGCAACATCATTTTGAAATTTATTTATTTATTTATTATTTTAAAGTCTACTCATACTTTCAGTCTAATATAAGTTTATATATTAAACTTTTAAAGTACTGTGATTATATCAATTACCAATTCAGAAGCCTTGAAATTGTATCTATTGTTATCCATTTAGACAATTTATCACGGATCTACCCTCTGAATAAAAATCTATCAAAGAGATCACATGACTATCATAGCAATTATTGAAAAAATAGAAAACGCTCTTAAAGTTAAAAACAATAATACATTATTTAGATTACACTGGAGCAGTGTGGTGAATATATTTTAGAATTCTTCAGTTGTGAAGAGGAACTCGCATAATACAGTCAAAATTAGGAAGTAGTTTATTGAGTTTTTACAAACTTCCACATTTATAATTGTACTAACGACATAAGTGGTATTATAACAAGCTTTGCTGCTAGTTATTTCCATAAAGTACTGCTTGAATGTATTGAAACAACCACGCTAATGAAGTGAGAGCTCGCTGAATGGTAACGAAGTAAATTACTCCTCACAAAAATACGTTTGGAAAAATTTTTTTGCATTTGTTCTATTATTTACTTTTAAGATTCGCGTCAGCCATAACCCAATTGGTAGTGACACTGCCTTCCGAGCGTGGGGTCCGGGGTTCGATCCCCGGCCGGGGCAGACATTTATGTGACAGATAAATGTTTGTTCTCGGGTCATGGGTGTTTGTAATGTCATATTTGTGTTTGTCTATGCCACCCGCAACACGGGGAATCCTAGTGCGGGGGTGTGAGTGTGTAAACGTTTACGTTTACGTCTTAATAGACCATCAATTGTTACGAAAATCATGCTAAGATTACAACAGTAATCTATTTTCATCTTAGCATTTTTTCTTGTACCCTATAGATTTTTTTTTAATTCTGTAAATGAAAAAAAAAACTATTTTATACACACACACACTCACTCACACAAACACACACTCACACACCCTCTCTCTCACACACACACACACACTGACACACTAACACACACAGAAACACATACACCATAATATAGTATGATTACTTGATGGCTTAAAGTATTTTGTAATAGAACACTTACCCTGTTAACCCACTGTCATTGTTCCTATTATAAATTTAACACACGTAATTATTAACAAAAATATTATATATATATATATTATTGCAATATCGTTAAGTTTTATGTAAACTATTTGTTAAGTTATTATTATATATATATATATATATATATTTTGTTTTTTTTATGCCTGTCAAAGTCACGGCAACCATTGGCGTTGGCACCACTAACTGAACTGCGCGAAAATAAAAAAGGATTGCACTGAAAATCAGCAGCGGTGGTTCTTGACCGATCCATCGCATATGCTGAGGGCAGTCCTTTTTCGTCATATATTTATTATTATTATTGTACTGGAAATGTATCGATTAGTTTAAGTCCTTATGACGGAATAAATGTTTTCTTTCTTTCTTTCTTTCTTTCTTATTTGCGTGTATATATAGGACAGCTGTTTTACTTGCAACAAACCTGTCAAGTAACCAGTTTGGATAGTTATTAACTTTTTAAATGTATTGAAAATGATTATTTCATTTATTGGGAAGTTAATATTAATCTCTAGAGAAGTGAGATTTGTCTTGTTATTCACCTCATATACAACATTTAATAAGCCAGGTGTTTTAAGAATATTCTTCCAATGTTGAGACAGATAGTCTAACTGTGATCGAATTCTAAATATCGATATAAAATAAAATAATCTTGAGAACTCCTTACATTAAAAAAGTTTATTAATTAAACTTAATTCAAGATAACTACTTACGATAGAAATGCTCAAATTAAGTATATCGTATGAATTCGTCTCCAAGTCTTAAGTTACCTGATCAATATCATACGTAATAATTGTGTGTTAAACAATTATTGGAATTCTCTGCAATTTATGTTTTATAAAAATATGTTTAATACGAATGACACGTAATCGACAACCGGACCCTATATTTCACATGCTCCGATATGTAAAGGAGTTGTATCACTATTTTTATGGTCTCACCCATTAGCTACCCATTGACGGCCAAGGGTCTTTTCATGAACAAAGATAAGATAAACCATTTTAAGGGAACAAAGAGCGTACTCCACCACACTGCTCCAATGTGGTTTGGTGTCATGTCTAGTGGTTAATCAAAGTTTCGGAAGTTCTTGTGCCACTCGCAAGGCTCTGACAGGATTCAACAACTGCGATCTGATTATAACAACTGCGACCAACAGTTTAACGTACCCTCCGAAGCACGAATAAAACACTAGCGGTCAAATATCCCGCTACCAACCGCGTCCGCAGTTGCTTATCGCAGTAGATTACTTAAGATCGACGTAAGACGTGAAGGTTATGAGCGATTCATTTATAATTAAGTAGTACTTACTATGTTTTGGATACCAAAGACACAAAATATATAATGTAAAATGTTGTCTCTTCGTTTAGGAAATAGGTTTAGGTATAGGTATAGGTTTGTTTAATTTAGTCACAGAAATGCGTGGAATAAATTTCTCATCCATAAGAAGACATAGCTGCTAGCCTAACATTTTGTCATGCGTTATGACTTGACTCTTTGACCCAAAAACCTCGAATCTGGCACGGAGGCGGATTTTTAATGTCTTTACATACAAGCTTTTAGCTATATTAATGCGAAAATACGATTCATCTGAAACATATGTCATGTTTTAAGCGAATTTAAATTATGTTGGCGTATTGGATGGTTATACGGCGTGTAAAACTTTATTGTTACTTATTTATTGAGTAAAGTCACTCAAATTCTTACTTTACTGTATAATTGAATTGAATTATAACTGTGTGCGTCCATGTAATCTGTAATACAATTATTCCTAGTGCGGGGGTCAGAGTGTATGTATGATTATTATTATTAGTATTTATCATCATATTTTTTTGGTTATATTTATTTGAAAAATATCTCGTGTTCCTCTAAACCTACAGCTTTAAACAGAATATTTGAATAAATATATATAATAATATTATTAAGTTTGAGTGGGTATATAATAACCCGCTGTGTTAAGTTTATCATACTTAATTACAGTAGCAAGCGAATATTTTGTTTTTGTTTAATTTTAGACACCGTTGTTGCAGCAAAAAAAAATTGTGAATGTTTGTTCATTCGTACTTGTTTTAAATTTTTACATCTCACATCAAACATTTTTACATCTCACATGAGAAAGCTTTTAACGGGGCAACCATTACGTGAGGTGATTTTGGAGATTTTTCGACCTCCCTTCCCATCTTGATAATATGTGATGAGATATGCTCGACTCTCTCCCCGTACTAATCGTAAATTCGTTAAATTGTGCTTGATTGAGTATTAAAAAACATAATGTGCTTAAATAACTAATTAATACAAGTATTTAAGACTACTAAAGCACGTAGTCTAGAATCACACTGCGAAAATCAAACAATAAAAAATACTTAAATAGAAACTATTAAAATTTATAAAATAATATTTATTCTAGTTCAGTCCACGGGGACTCAAGTGTGGTTTCAAGAGTACGAATTGGAACCAACATGTCCGCTCCTAACTGTTGTCGCTTGCACACAGAAGCTGCGTAGCTGGACATGTGACGATTTGTGAGAGTCCCAATTTGCGCGCTGAAGTAGTTGGTGCACTGTGGACCGCACGCCGATGTTCTGCAGCTCTTGTGATGGATGAAAAGTAGATACCGGATGTACTGCAGCATCTTTTTTCTAGATCACCATATACACTGGTACCACGGGTAATAGAAATCAACGGCCATAATGATGAAAGCATAGAAACGGTAAACAATTTTTGATTAATTGATTGAAACGGTAGACAGTGCTGAATCAAGAAGAGCGCAAATGTGCTTTTTGTCATGGTCTTCAGGGATCGAAACCATCGGATGCCCATCAGACTGAGTGATAGAGTATGGAGGTGGCGAGAAATGGTCGTGAAATATCATGTGAAGAGCACTCCGGCGTGGGTTGCGGCAGTTCCGATCGTCGCATTCCAAAATCTAAAACAGTTCATTATTATTAACCGTACCTAAACAAAAATAATAAATGAAATAATTTATTGGCACTCGTTCTTGTTAAAAAAAAATCTTTAAAAATATAAAAAATAAATTCCTGTTAAAATGCATATCAAAAGAAAACTATACATTATTAAACAAATTACCGCGTATCCGAAGTAAATAGAAGTATCGCACACTGCAGACCATATTTCAGCCCAAAAGTTGTTTAGCCAATGGCGGCTATTGTATCTGTCCAAACGGTCTATTGGTTCAGCTAACGACCCCGGACGGTACAATGACTTAATTCTATCAAAGACCTTAAACATTCAACCTTAAACATTAAAAGGATGATGACAATTTAAATACTAGATTTAAATTATATTACTGAGAGTTTATTTGCATTAAATGAAGCATGGAGAAGAGTTTAATCTGATCAGATTTTGTTGACGTTTGTCTAATTCTAAATTCAAATTAAAAATCATTAAAGTATTCTGTAAATACACTTATGCACGTCGATTTTTGCTTTTACTACTGTTTCGAGAAAGTGCTTTAACATTGAGGAGAAGAAACGGCGAAAGAAAATTCTGAGCACATCTTTTAAAATAATAAATTACAATTACAAATTAAGTTTTAACACGTTACATTATTATTTCCAGTCGTCCTTTTCATTTTGAATTTAAGCAGGTATGTTTTGCAACTATAATTTGGATACTCTTACTTAGATATATAATAAGTATAATAATAATAATTTATTTCGTGGTAATAGAGAGTTTCTTCAAGGTAATTTATGGATTTCAGAGTTTAATATTGCAGAATTTCATGCTTTAACGTAAGATATAGACGAAATTTTCTATACGTAGTTACAAAGCAAACAGGAAATCAAAGTGGAGGCGCAGACAGGAAAATAGACGATTGCTTTTCAAATTCAATATTTCCTTGATGGAAACCGAGTTTATAAGCCGCCAGATTTATTATTAGGGCAAAACTTGATAACAGTTAATTTTATTCGTAATCTTGAGTGTCGTTCAAAGAAACTATAGTAAGAAATTAAAGACCGTTGCAATGCAATAGCCTGATGCATTTTTGTTTAAAACATATGAATATGACAAGGCGGCAACTGACCCATATCCACTATTGTCAGATGTTGTACAATTCCTATGTAAGCTCATAGGAGCTGCAACTTGTCAAATGACTTCCAACAATAGGAGAATCTTATTTTTATTTTTAAGCAGTTCTTTAAACAAATCCAAGTAATATTATGTTGCGCCTATATTCAGTTTGAAGGGACAAAAAGACAATATTTTTTTTCAAAGGTAAACTACCTCAAGATAATACAGATTTTATTGACTAAAACGGAAATCTGATGATTTTTGTTACGTGTTTAAACTGAAACTAAAAATGTCTTGTATGTGTTAATAGTATCATCATTCTGTAAAAATTTAATCTAAATCAGTGTTTCTTTATCCGGGTAAATTTTTTAAACGCGAGGCCTAGGTCTGGCCGCGTTGATCCTGCCTTATACGAGCCGTGACTTGCAGTTACTTATAGTAATTTCATACATTTTAGAAAGATCTGAAAGCTGTAAAAATTCGAATATTATTAAAATGGGCACAATCAAAAAGTCTAATTACACCATTTTCCTAAACTCTGAATCGGTTAATCTGATTATCATTTATTACTTGACTAATCGGTTCTGGCCATTATAAAGCTTGAAATAATAAGGTTCTTAAAAGTTTTAATAACTAACCAGTTCTATTATCAAGTCAATAAAATTTAGCCATGAAATATAAATAACATTGCTAATAATTTTTAAGGACTTACTGGACAGAAATAATTTAGAACTATATTATTTTTACGACAATGTGAATTGACCGTGTAATCTGCAGATGCTTGATAAAAAAAAATCTTGTAGATTAAAGATTTGTAATTAATCGAAGCCATAATATTGATCAAATGTAATATTTTGGAACTCCAAAATAATGCTGAACGTTGTAACTTTTTAATTGATTCGAATTTTTTTATCGGAAGCAGGCGTTTTAATGGCAATTGCAAAGCAAATCTCAATGATCACATGTACTTATTATGCCGCATTTCACGATAATTTGCTTTTATAATAACAGTGTTATTGAAACTTACACTTTATTTCAGAGCAACTATACGAAGTTTTTGAAGAATCTGCATACAGAGCAGATTGCCAAACTCCATGCGAAAAACCAACATGAATGCGACCTCCTCGAGGACTTGCGCACCTACACCATCAAGCGCTCAGCAATAGAAAAATCTTATTCAGAGGTAAGTTAGTTAATTAGCTGCAAATCTTTCAGAAGTTGTCTCCAGTAGACTATGAAGTTTTGGTTACATCATTATTTGGTATTTCTAAGGTTTTCCACACCATTAAAAATAAGAAACAGCCTTACATCTACTAAGTACAGAATTCAAATGAATCATGTAATGGATGTATGTCCGGAAATCAATAGTAAGATTCTAAATTGCACGCATCTAAACTATAGTGAAACTATAACTGGAAAAATAATAAAAATGACAGGCTATAATGATATAGGCTTGTATCACACAAAAGATTTTTCTTCACTATTGAAATGCTATAAATAAAAATAAAAACCGTAATTATGTCATGTATAAATCGGTTAGACAGAAAGGGAATTACAATTCTACATTCTATCTTCAATCGAACAGTACTGAAATAATAGTGACACCGGTATATTTTTAATTTATATTGAACAAATATAATGAACCTTTAGTTAAACAAAGAAAATATTTACTATTCGATCTACGAACTCGACCAAGAGGGATCACATGCCATTGCCGACATTCTTTATTTAGCAGCATTCAGCATGAACATAGGAGGGTTTACTCCAAAATGGATTACTGCTTGGTGATATTGATTGGGAAGTTAACTTATTCATGACCATAAAAAGAATCGAAGTCAATATGCTACCTTTCTTTCTCATTTTGTGATGGTGACGATGATGATATGAGTTATTGCGAGGTTGTTCATCATCAACATTCCGCTAAGGTGTGGCAGTATATCTAACATTAGATTAGCTGACGTTAATTAAAAATTGACTTGTCGACGTACCAGCGTAACGGCCCAAAAGTTCAAGTCCAATTTCAATATTTATATTAGTATAACGGGCGAAGTAGATATCTAAATATTTTAGATACGGCCCGCTTGGGCGCACATGTCTAAGCCTGTAACTTCATAATCCTTTTAGATATTTAAATGAAATAAAGCTTATGTTCTAAGTTAAATGGTCCACTAATAACTTTGTAAATATTAACAAAATCGAAAACGCCGACAGACGTAACACATACTGACAATTTACCGTAAAGTATATGATTATGTTTTAATACATTATATAGTTAGGTAGCATATTGCATTTCATAATTTGACCCTCATGTAAAAATTTAAGACACAATTTTGTTTGGATCTTTAGAGAATATTTTTATATATTTTCACTTGTGGATTACCAAAAAAAAACAAATTTAAGTGACTTAAAATTTTCATAGTGAAACTACTAGTTGTCAGATAACGGTAAGTACACTCACCGTAAATATATCGGCAAAATTTTATCTCTCACAAAGTAATCGAGTCCTTTATGAGAGCTAGGCGTGCAAAGATGCTCATTGGT
Source organism: Megathymus violae (assembly GCA_003671415.1). Lineage (NCBI taxonomy): Eukaryota > Metazoa > Arthropoda > Insecta > Lepidoptera > Hesperiidae > Megathymus > Megathymus violae. The sequence goes on along the minus strand of PDGT01000004.1, from coordinate 6,564,149 downwards.
GTCCTCTTCTTATCGTCTTTTCTCCATCAAACAACCCAACGTACGACGAGTATCAATCCTTATGTCGTGAACACTCCGCCTGTGCGTACGATGCGGTTTGCGTTGTTATGCGCACTGGATAGGACTGGAATAGCTTTCAAGCTTCGGTGTTTCCGCCTACGTATGATCTAGGAATTTTCACGATGCACGTGAATAGGCTTTTATAAGTTGATGCATTCAACATGTTAGGCTTCATAACCACTTACCATCAGGTGGAATTGTTGTAAAGCATTAACTTATTTTTACCTAAAAAAGCTCTCATTGATTACGCATATAACGTTACTTTAAACAGGTTCAGGATGGCTTAAAGTAAATAATATTATGCGATTGCTATTGCCATGCTTTCAATTTGACGATGTGTTGAGTAAAATTACATATGTTGTTCAGTTTCATTTTGTTAACACAGAAACGGGGAATTAATTGGCTTCAAGTGCATTTCAAATATAGAATTAAAATGGAATAGCTGTGTATGTTATGATAACTTAAGCTCATTTAGCCTACGAACACAAAGAGCTTCATGCTTCATGTTTCACGGTAGAAATAAGTTACAGTAGTTGCTATTAAATTAATCACAATTCATCGAAACATCAAACTTTATAAACTGAATATTTATGAATATCTGGTATGTGAACTAACTTCCTGCTTGTAAATTTTAAAGCTACAATGTATGTAGTGTGAGTAACTGAGGAATAATAATAACTCAAATCAAAGTCAAAGATAAACTATCATGCCAATAAAGTATCGATTGGAATTTTTATTTTTACGCAACCTGATTATCAAATGTAGCTTTCCAAAAGTTTTTAACATGGCTCGACGACAGCTACCTAGCGATAATAATTTGGTAACAAGCTTTTCTTGATCTATAAGTATTTTACTCGGTCGATTCCGATTGACATAATCCGTTAGGCTATAAGCGCTTCACTCAAACAAAACTAGAACCAAGGTCTAACACAAATCAGTCTTTGAGATCAATCATAGATATATTGCTAATTGGGAAAAGAAATGGAAAGGAACGTTTTATTTTTATTTGCCGCCGGCCCACTGCCTCCTTGTCGACACAAAGTTTATAAAAAGCAGCTGGCGACTCGGTAAAATGACCAAATATAGTGACTGTGGTAATGAAGCTGAACTGAGCAATCTTTATTTTTATCTAGTAAATGATCCTCGCTGTGTAATAGAAAATATGATCCTTACCCTTACAAATAGCAACCTTATCCAAGACAATTAATACTTGTTATAATCAGGTGTTTTAAAAATATTCCTCTACTGTATCTATCACGTTTTGATAGACGAACATAGACTTTGTCCTATATCATGTCTTTATAACCCCTCCTGACGCGTGTGGATTCCCAGGAACAATTTCCGATTGGGGCATACATTTGTGCGACAATTAAATGTTTTTTGACGTTTTCATTAATTTGTCTTAAATGACGTATTAATTGTGTAGTTTCAATCAACTAGCGACGCAGGGGTTACTGATGAAATCAGTGTCTGCGTTCATTTTTTAACCATTATGAGATACCAGGTTTCCATGAATGAACGGATACCAAAAGTGCTTTGCCGACTTGTAAAAGCATTACTAGAATATTAAAGTAACTACTCGTATCTCAATGAATGGAAAATTTAAGATTGTAGGTTTAAATATGAGGAATAACCGAATATAGGATCATAAGATTCTGGCACAAAATAATTAATGAGACTCTAAATTAGTTTATTTAATCTCAAAATATAAAAAGAAAAATAATAATAGATCGGCAATAGTAATGTTTTTGTACAGGTAAGTAAAAATGTATAATGTTTGATAACAGAATGCCTTTCGAATACAGCGGACTCAAGAGTACTCTACGAAATTTAAAACTTTTGAAAGTGTGTGATCACATCCACTAGTAGTGAAACAAATTACCGTACACAGTGTGAACAATTCTAGAAACATGTTTAGAATGTCTCCACAAACTGATAATACTCTGTTGGTAAATAAATAAACCACGTCATAGCAGCTAACAGCTTGTTATTTGTGATAAGGTTACTTAAATGCCACGTTTGAATTAATTATTATATCTATGATGTGGCGGCAGAAATTAACTTTTGGTTGACGTAAATCAATACCTATTTCGCTTGTAATTTTGTATACAACAGAGATAGCATATTATTTTGGTGATGAAATAACTTTTTTTGAAAAACAGTGGCACGCACCACAGCTATAATTCTAAACGATTTTACTATAGATGTCGATACATAAGATATTGCTTGGGCGAACAGACTTTACTAAAGTTAGGAACAGAAAAAAAATTGAGCACACCTCTGAACGAATGTGAAACGAATAATTATATTATTTGAATCAATTAGCTGAACAAAGCTATCTCATTTTTTGTATGAAGAATAAAAGTCAAACAAAATATGTTAGTGCTGTAATTTTAATTTAGTACTGTGCTGTAATTTAGAGTTAACGCCTATTTTTACCTAGAATCTAATTATTTTACTCCTACTCAATGGTCTTTTGATACAAGAATTGAAATTGTACTACTTAATATAGTAGAGCAGGACTTTTAAATATACAAGAATTTGGAAAACAAAAGACGATAAAAATCGTGCAAAAGCATAACATAATTTTAATTAAAAATAAATGTAAAAAAATAAATTAAGAGCAAAATATGTGTGTCTAGTTTAATGTCAAAGACAGAATATGAAGAAATAATGTTGTACGAATCTATCGTACAACATTATGCAAAATTCGTCTTTTGTTTTAAATGCAGTCGGATTTAAGTTTTGAAAAATGCTCTATACATAATTACTAAAACACGGTTAAACCTGAAGACTTAAGAAAAATTCTGGCTACAGTTATCCGTTAATTTGAATATCTGTAGGAATGATCGACTAATAGTTTTCATATTCTTTCTTGAATTAATTTGAATGCTCATGATTCAATAAATAATAATAAAAGTTGTTAGTTTCATAGGTATTCATAGGTATAGGTATAAGGCAAGTTAATAACCAATCAAGCAGTAGGTCCATCTGTCGTTGAGTGACGGTGACGTAACTTAAACTTATGACAATACAAACTTACACTCTATAACACCCCTTGGAAACTTGCTATCCAATATTGCAACCAAACCGAAATGCATTGAAACATTCAGTTTAGTATCTTTAAGTGCATTACTGTCAACATGTCTTCAACATATTTGCTTCCATAAAACAGAACAATAACAGATTTCAACGGAAATGTACATCCGCAAGGAAGCAACAGTCTGTGACTATTTCCTTTGTTTTCTATTTTGTAACTCAGATATAAACGGAAAATGATCTCAATGAATTTATCAATTAATCAATATTAATAATACCTATACAATTAATACTACGTGAATAGTGATTTTAGTGTTACACGTATTCAGACAAACTATTATACTGACATATGCATATATATATCTTAAACTATGCACTTTAAACTTATAGAAATATAGTATACGGAACTATACGGGTAACATATCTTAAGCCCCAAATGTCAACCTAAACTACACTGTGGCACACCGTGCTGAATTCCACAATTAAATCTCTCTTCATCATTTTTACAGAAGTCTTTAACCCCAAAGTAGAAGTACAAGTAATCAACGAAACACCTACTGAGCCCTTATAGTTTCGGAAATAGCAATCGGACATCGGATCAAATGTTGGTCAATTTTATGGATAGTCCGAAATTCATATTAACTCATTTTTCAATAAGAATTACTTGGCAGGGTGGACCTGGCGAATCCTTAATAACTTTATAAAAATTGGGTTCAATTTCATCACGGCGGAGAAATGGTGCGTATTCAAACTCTTGTGGGGGCTATGTAGAATATAAATTACAAGCTTCAATCAAATCACTCTATGATATCAACACTTCATCCTACTATGCCTGAACTGGCATTAAATTCACTCAGAATATATGGAATTAAAATATTTTTACCATTTTAACATTAACTAAAAAATCAATTTAACTCGGTGGAAGTCTTAGTTAATGTTAAACTTTAACGATATGAGCAGTAGAAGAGGAGCAAGAGATATATTTACGATCTGGCGTAACCTCTTTCGTGTCAATGTGGTGAAGAATAGGGGATGCAAGATCGTTACGCAGCTATCGGGAAAAAATTACCCTATAAAGTACTTTCGCTGAAACCGTGAAAATTTTTAGAGATGAATTTTCCTCACGTGCTTTTAAAGCTAATTAAATGCGTCGACGACCAAACAATCGAATACTTCACCGAGGCGCTTCCAGATACATCCTTGAACAACAAAAGATTGTACGACAACTGAACATTAAATATGCTTTTTTTTCTTAAGGTTCCAATCTAAAAGAAGCCTACTGCCGAACACAGCTCTCTCTTCGTATTAGAAAAAGAGGCCTAAAGCTTTTTTGATCACGCTGCTCCAGTGGAGGATAATGGAGGTGTTGGTGACCAACTCAAGTGACGAAAGATTGTCTCCGGATGGCTTTCAACATGGCTTAAAGATATTATTATCTTATGATAAATGACATTATCTAATGATAATAATTGAGGCTAAAGGCTTTACATGCCTACCGAAGTACTACTTTTTCCCTACCCCACCAGTTAAAGAGTGTAATGACGATGTTATTAGAAAAGGAAGACAGAATTCTGTGGAAAAACTATAAAACTAACTTGAGCCATACTTCTCGCAAATATTGCTATTTTCAAGAGCCTAACCATTTTTAAGCAGTAGTAGTAGTAGTAGTAAGGTTAAGTAAGTTTTTGCAAAGGATAAGCACCATAGACTGTATTCACAAAATACGGCAAGATATATAGAAGACAAAAGTATAATCTCCTTTTAGCTTTACGTTTGTGATCTATTAAAAATGTGAACTCCGGACTCCATCGAGACCTGGGCTTTTATAATTTTATTGCAGAGATACCTGAAATATCTGCATAAAGTAGCTGCATCTAGGCGTTAGGCACGAAGATGTTACGAGTATATCGCCGAAGTAATTTACAGACGAGGTACACAAGTTAATGAGCATTTATATAAATATATATATATCGGCAACGTCAGTAGTTTTAGCAGCATTGTCGAACATAGCGTGGGCGTATAATCGTTTAACACTTTTAATTAATTGTTAACAAACAGTTCACACCGGGCAAACGAAACAAGTAACAGTTCCCAGTGCGGAGGAACCGATCTCATCGACCGCAGAATGTAAACTGTCGCTCCATCCGGCGTCACTCCACTAGCTAGGCTCTGTTGTAGCACGATGTTAGCCGAGTATCGATGTCATCGCGGCGGTGCTGCTATCACTGGATATCGTGGATATCGTACTGTATTTCGTTTCACGTCAATACTAATGATGATCCCCGCGACACACACATATATATATATATACATATATATATATGTGTGTGTGTGCGTGTGTGTGTGTCTGTGTGTCACCTCCTGTTTGCGAATCGTTATCTTGACGGAGTTCCTGCTGAATATCAGAAAAATTATGCAAAAAATTGTTGCGTTACGACATGTGTACCTCTCGACATTAACTTAAAAACAACACGATTAAAGATATCTAACGTACATATTCTACCAAGGCCGGCCATTATTAACAATCGAATCTGTTCAAAAATACATCAGTTTAGGACAATTCAACTCACAAAGAACAAATTGTGCAGAGAAATTGGCTATCGTATTCTATTGGGCTGACCAATATTTCGACTAATTTTCACATAACTAATTCCAAAGTACCTTAAGAGTATAGGTATTTAATCAGTGCAAATTTTAAATATTTTGTATTTATTGGGTGGCATAAACCTTCGAAATTATATTAGTAAGTGAGATATCTTTACTTATATAGTTTATAAATAAAGATAAAACTATAAATTTATAAATTATCTATTCATTTCTTACAAACCTTATTTGTATAATCGCGCAAAAGACGTCTTAATAGAGATTGCTTATTTTTTTATTAATATTATAGTTAATATATACTCAATGGTTGGTTATACAGAACACAAGAATCACATATTCTGTATTTCTAATCCAGGGTTTTATTTCATTGAGGTACATATATCAAAACATAATTTCAACAACAGTTTGCAATACAGTTCGTAATCCTTCCAACTAACTCGGCCTCCTAGGTGCGGTTCCGGTAACGAGTGTACGGGGAGGAGGGTAGCTTGATTGCGGTAAAGGGGGTAAGAGCAATCGATGCTACAATGAGATAAAGCTAGGGCTTACCATTGTGTTTTTAAATACATTTATGAATATTTCTTTTTATTCGTACTTACCTATTTCTATATACATGCATACTGGGAATACACTCTGAGATTTCTTTATAATATGTCATAAAAAGTGTTACTCTAAAAATGGACTGTAAGTCCTTGCTAATAAGTATTTTAAAGGGAAGAGTTTTATAAAAAAATATGTCTTTAAATTTCCTAGAGCAACAGATAAAGTCGTAAATATATTAAACATACACCATAGTACAATACTTTGCCCTGCGTGCAAGATTCGTACTTAAATACTTTTTATTTCATTTATAAACAAGGCTGTTTGTTCACAGGCTCTATTGAAAATATCGTCGGCGTATCTTAACAAGAAAATACCTAACATTCCCGATATTAAGGTCGACGGCGCGGAGGAAAAATGGTAAGTGTATTTCTTAAGCTATAAAAAATCCATTCTCCTAAAATAAAATAATAAAAAATCCAGTCCTTGATGTCTGCACTTGTGATCAAATCCATTAAAATAAACAATTAAGAACATGCATGTGTTTATTTTTACCGGCATGCTTTGAGAGTATAGTCAAATTTATACAACATTCGCTTTTTATAGGACTTGCTCTCGACTCTTGCTAAAAATTGGTCATGGGATTTTATATCAAACTTAATTTTTTTGATACATCGTTAATCCCGATTTTTTCCTTCTCGTCTTAGCTCCGCAATATTATAGAGTTAGGTGGTAACTTGATTTTATTAATTTCACAACATTTCATGCCGTATTGTGGCGGTCTAGAATACTCCCCCAATCCCATGATGGCATAACAGGTTGTCGTAAGAGACGACAGAAGCCAGCCTGCTTGGTGGTAGAGCTTCGCGTAAGGATTATATTATCAGTATTATGATTAAGACATTAATATTATTATTGGTATTATTACCTTTCCGTGAAGGCTACCTGGCTAGTTACCACCCTCCTGCTTGATTTAGCCGCCAAACGATTCGCCGTGTTCTAGCTGGGGGCTTGAGACATTTTTCTTACTTTCTTCTCATTTCCTGGCCAACATCGCGTCAGTGATACCTTTGGTGTTGCTGATATCCTCGGGCGACGGTGACCACTTACCATCAGATGGCTTGTCTGTTCGTTTGTCAGCTATTAACATAAAAAACAACGGTAAATTGACCTTAGTATCTACGTACGTAAACCATGAAAAATAACTTCAATCATCATTGTCCCACAGTAGAGAACGGGTCTGTGGTTTGTCCTCGTAACGATGAATGTAACTTCTCTCTCACGTTACCTCATTGTGGATTGAGGGCGGGGTTACTGGGAAATTCAAGTGATGTAAAAATAAATAGTAGCACCTGCCCAACACTCACACAGATGTGTGTGCGTAGCATAAGTTGCTTTAAAGGATTTCTTACGAGAGATTTTTTCTGATTTAAGTGCAATATACAAGTATCCGATGAAAGACAATTATAAACGGACTTTCCACATTATAAAATATTCATGGTGGGTACTGACGTCATCGGTAATGGAAGTTGTACTTAATAATCGTGGAAGTGGGCGTTGAAACGCCGCGCGCCGATGCGTTGTTATAATATGACGTGTGTTCAATTTTTACGTCGAGAATCTTGTCACATTGTTATCACAAGCATTCAGTCGATATAATTGAAAGGGAAGTTTTCTAGTTGTTTACATTCACGCTTATTTGATGTCTGTAAAAAAATCATAATATAGAGGTAATGCCCTTTTATACAGTCATTGTCTTAAGCATAGCAGGTTATGACCTTTCCACTACTCGACGTTATGTCACTCATGTTAGTTAACTCCACTCAAGGTCTGCATTTTCTGTTGTAACGCTAATAACATCCTTGATTTATGGTCAACCAAAGTATAAAAGCTATTATTATATCTTTTTATGACGATATCTTATATGAAAATAGTCTAGATTACTTCATTTTAAAAGTTCCTTTATAAGTAAACTGATATGCAGCCGATACGCCTTAAAAACCACCTTAAATGTTACCGAATGCCATACCATAGTAATCAAATTGATGAATATAACTGGTGCGTCTCTAAAAACTGAACTGTATTCCTTTAAAATACCAATCAGTACCAAAAACATGCCGATTTGAAGAAACTCCTAGACGATTTGCCGAAGAATATTTGAAGTTAAAAACCAGTGTTACGACAGCCCACTGTTTACGCGACACTGATGTAGAAGACGATGATTAATGTTTTTTCTTTGGTTGTTATTATTTACTTTTTTATTATTATTTTTTTCATACGAAACATATTTTATTACGAGATAATAATAATTTTCATTAACTTTGTGCTAAAGTTGGCAATTGTCTGTTTATAAATTAATTTAATTAATAATCCCTGTCGTAATTTTTCTTTTCATTTACAATTTAACGCGATTTATTTCGACGCATATTTGAGATTAACTTCTGTCGCCCCACACTCTCTCTACTGACCAGATGGCTCCCGGGCTCATACGACTGAAGAGAAGGTGGACTTTCGCTTCTCTGTTTTCCGAAAATCCTTGTCTAGATGCCAGTAATAACATAGCACCACAAATATCTTACTGCGGCTCCTCTATGCCCGACATCTGCATAACCAACAAGGAGGTTATCAAGACTTTGCATCGCCTAAACGTGAAAATTTAATTAATTTAATTTATACGTGTGCACCCTAGTTGTCTCCTATGTTACACGTCTGTTCCGCCTCTTTCTCAAAACTGGGATAAAGCCTAAATCCTGGAAGTTTGCCAACATACAACCCTTACCCAAACAAGGCAGTCGTGCCGACCCCAATAATTATCGACCGATTTCAATTACTTACATCCTCTATAAGATTATAGAACGTATATGGAATTCTTTGAATTGAATTCTCTTTCTACCTTTTGTTTCTTTCTTTATTCTTATTTCTTGGCCGACAACGCATCAATGATGACTATAGTGTTACTAATGTCTAAGAGCGACGGTGATCACATAACATCAGGTGCCTCATCTGTTCGTTTGTCGGTTATTGACATTAAAATAAATTCGCGTCTAATGGCATACATAGAACAAAACGGTCTCCTTAGCTACCGGCAGAGTACGGATTCCGCTGAAACCGATCGACCGTAGACCTAGCGTATGCCACTCACTTATATGGCGAAGCCCTTGAGAAAAGCAGGGAGGTGCTTGCCGTCTCCGAAGGCTTTCGACAGGGTCTGGCACCGTAACCTGTTAAGTAAGCTTCCAGCTTATGGTATTTCTTCACATAATATCGGCGGGGTAAAGGACTTTCTGAGTGATCGATTTTTCCGAGTTGGCGTCGATGGATCTTCATCCCAATTGAAAGCAACGAACGTCGGATTCCTCAGGGATCCGTTTTCTCCGCCACTCTATTCTTGCTGCACATTCATGATTTGCTGAAGCCCATTATTCATGGGTATGCAGATGACAGCACAGTAGTAATAGTAGGAGAGATCTGCCGAGTGCTCGGGCCAGTAGGGACGGAATACAGTCCGAAAGAAAGATCAAGGTGGAACGTATGAAATTCATTCTTCGCGCAATGTCCGAATGGGGCGATGCCAACCTAGTGAGACTCAACGCCTTCTAACAGCTTTGGACTCGGTGAAGAGGCGTGGAAAAAGGTTGAAACCAATCTCCAAAGCCTTGAGCACAGGTGCTGGTTGCCAGCGTCTCAGTCGCATAGAGAGTGCATTTTGGAAAATGTGAGCATGAATTGTATGAAACAATTCCCCCACTGCCGTTTCTCTATCGAATAATCCGACTTACGGCGTGTATCAATGCTCATCATGAACATCCATCTTGTGTGGACGACGTAACCACGTGCATCGTCTTTCGTCATCGGTACTGCAAAGGTATTCCTGACTACATATGTTACGTATCAGGATCCGCAGTTTCATGAAATGCTACAATAGTTCCTTAAAGACTTTATTTCACTTCCATGGTCGCTATCGCACTCGTAGATCGTAGGTCGATTTAGTTTCGTAGAGAGAGAACTCTTCGTTTTCGTATTCGGGTACCGAATGTTCTGTGGGCGTTCCTGCCACAACTTTCACAACTTTCTTTTTGCCTGAATAAATAAAATATACTGAAGTAGGTAATCAACACAAACCCTTAAAAACAACTTAAAATTATGTTCACTTAAATTAATATATCCAGCAATTTTTTTTAACTTACTGTCCAAAATCTTGCTTACGGAACAAAAGTTATGATTTTTTTTCCGTTTCATTAATATAATTGTTAATGTCATCCGACCACAGCAGACGTTTACATAATGTGGTTTGCACCTGTGTAACAATCATAGAGTTGTGTAACTCTATGGTAACAATACGATAAGTTATGCATGGCCCCAGCGCAATACAACCAATTCATTCTATATATATGAAATTCAGAGGTGGTGAAATGAGATACGCGATAGATGTTTGCGGTAGATGGGTATAAGTATATAGAACCGTACACTACTAACATAATAATTGCTAGGTACGAGTATTAAGCATTGAACGCAAGCGAATTCGTTGCGTACTTTTTACGTGTATTTATTACAGCTAAGCGAAATATTTGAATGGTTAGAGCCAGCATACGAGCAGATGGGCCAAATGGAAAAGTGGTCCTTTGTGTGTGTGTAACGACATTTCCTCATCCATTGTTCAATATGCCAATAAAACGCAATGTATAGAGTTTGCACTACCAAATGTGCAGAGGGTAGGCAAAATCCTTAAATTAAATAACGAATCACTGCCTATGGAACAATCTACAGTTTTTTTAGGTATCACCTTAGATAGTAAGCTTCAGTGGGGCGCGCATATATCGGTTCTCGCAAGTAAATTTAGTAGGTCTGTCTACGCTATTAGGAAGATAAGACTAATTACTGATGTAGAGACAGCTAGACTTGTTTATTTTGCCTATTTTCATAGTCTAATGTATTACGGTATCCTAATGTGGGGTAAATCAGCGGACATTGATTCAATATTTATATTACAGAAAAGAGCAATTAAAGCTATATAACAGATTAAAGTCGCGTGAGTCATTAAGAGAAAAATTTAAAGATATAGGTGTACTCACCTTAGCCAGTCAGTTTATATATAGTAATCTAGTATTTATTAAAAAAAAAAATTAAATACGTATAAGCAGAAAAGTGATACACACAATCATCAAACAATAAATAGGCATAATTTGGTTACTTCTGCATTTCGTCTTCAAAAGGTACAGCGTTCCTTTATGGGGCTTGGAGTTCGTTTTTACAATAAGATTCCTAAGCCGTTACGCGAGTTGCCCATTGGAACTTTTAAGCGTCGCATTAAAACACAACCTATAGGCAAAGGATATTATAGTATAGATGAGTACATGAATGACAAGGATGTCTGCACAAATTTAGTGTCGAAACCAGTTCCGCACAGGTTTAAACTTTTGTAATTACCATATGTTGTTTAAAAGATGTGCTGAGGAGTTCTTACGCCGTTTCTTCTCCTCATTGTTAAAGCACCTTTTCGAAACGGTGGTAGAAGCAAAAAATGACATTCATAAGTGTATTTACTGAATACCTATATGATTAAATGATTTTGAATTTGAATTTGAAAGATATGGGTACAAGCAAGGAAATACTGTTTGGACTTCAGGATGAATGAGGCACCAAAAAATTATAATTATGGTCAGTGGGCTTATCACATTTCCTATAAGAACTGTAGTATTTAGCTACTTGCAAGCTTTTATCTATCTATCTATTTATCTATATATAATCAAATTCTAGCTGATCGCTTTCTGTGCATGAACGATATATAAGAAAAAACATTATAAGAAGCCTTTATTAACGCAATAGAACACAAAACAATAGTTCTTAGAATTTTTGTCTGTTTGTCTGTGCGTTTGTGCGCGCTAATCTCGGCTTAACCGATTTCGTTCTGATTTTTAGTAATATATTACAGTAAGCATCACTAAATACTTAGTTTGTTTCATTGCAGTCTGTCAATAAGTAAAAAGTTTAAATCAATTTAAAATAATGCCGGTACTATTTCTTAGCGTAAGACGTAGTTTTCCCGAAGCGAACCGTGGACAGTTTGATAGCATGTAATATTTAGGTACTCACATGCTTTGTAGCTTTTAAAAAATTGCCTTGTTAAGCGTCTTTTATAATTTCCTATATTTATTATAGGATTGTATGACTAATTTAACCGATTTGCTAATTAGAGCAGTGCGTATATATAATGTTTATGTAGTTTGAACTAGAGTCTCCCACGGAGAGGATCTGATTTTAAAATATTCTTATTTTTTTTTAATTAAATCCGGTAAGAAAATATGCGTAGCTGCCGGAGAGTTCAACATGGCATCCTCAAAGGCGTCTAAACTCTGTCATTCTGTATTAACGGGGTAGATAATGTCTTAATCAGATCAATGTGATCGTAGTATCAAGTGCTGTGTAGTAGCCACTTATGGGTTGTAATAATAAAATGTGTTAGATAATTTTTTTTTATTAACATTACCCTACAATTGGTAAAAGGTACTATATCTACATAGTACTATACAGTGCAGTGCATTGTCGTCCGACAATGAAATAAGAAGAAAAAAAAATGACGACGGCAAGTGTATTTAATATTCAAAATACCTGAATGATTATATTATTTGGAATCTGAGTATTTATTTACTCTATTCCCCATAGAAACATTTAAAACACCTTAATTGAAATTCACTTTCACATAATTTTTGTAACCTTTCCAACCATTAAACAAATAAGCTTGAGCTTTATATATAAAAACGTATAAAGTTTTTGTTGACTGATTCATCAATACCCAATGAGAATCGTTTAAAATGAAAGCTTAAAAATTTTGAGAAAAATAACATTTTTAACGTAATATGAAAGGGATTTATGAAATGCCCTATGCGATAAAATAAAAAGAAATAAAATGAAATTTTAATCAAAGTCAATTTTTGTAAAAATTTTTCCTATGTTAAATAAAAGAGTCGATTCAGTAAATGCTTTCAATAAGGAGTCCTACAAGAAATAGCGGTAAGCAACTTTAATGGAGAATACTTTTCTACTTACAGTTCAGAGAACGTCTATAACTATTTATGATTACACTAGTGGTTCACCCCTACTTCGGGTTGAACAAGTGAGCTAATTTATGTGTACATTATACATGTTGTATATCTTATGCCCATCCGAAATAATGCACCATTCAAATGGTAAAAGAATGTTTCAAATCAGTGCCATGGTTCTGAAGATATGCACAAATTTTCAAAATTCTCTCTCTTTTTATAATAACTATTAATATGGATATAAATATCAAACCCATTTCCAAGAGTGAATAAAATTGTGTGAATAAAATTATCATACAGTTTCTCATAAGCCATAGGAATGCTTAAACATGAGCTTTAAATTTACATTACGGAAATTCCGTCAATTTTGTAAGAATTTTATTATTAGTCCTTGCTAACTTACCCATTGATGCGCCACCAATTTTACTATTTCTGGCTCTTGCCATAATCGGTATATTAGTATTATTGCTGGTATTAATGTTGTGAATATTTTTATTAATAAATAATATTTTCGATATTCTTTTTTTAAATGAACTATTAAACAATTGTAAAGTATATAATGCACATACATATTATCAATAATTTCCTTGAAAAGATCAATCGGCGTGTATCTATCTAGATGTAGTGCATGAAAGTCCGTAATTCTTGCAGATGACAGACTTTTAGTAATATGCGGCTTAGGGATTGAAATGTTTTATAGATATTTTATCAAACTTCTTCAAAATATTTTTATCGCATATAATTTCGTACCGTGCAATAACAATAATGAGGTATTATTAATTGCCGGAGAGTATGAAACATTGGAGGTAGGTTTGTAGGTAAATCTGTCATATTTGCACAAATATCCGTTTCCAAACAAGCGAAGGAATTGCTAGTGGCAACATAATTCTGATTAACAAATCACGGTAATTGGAGGTTTAAGGACATCTGTTTATTATTTGGTTTGATTATATTGAAATTTGAATGAATTCGTTAGCAAATTATGTGTCATTATATACACACTTATAAATAATATAGCTCTTCCGCCGGGCGCGTTCTTTAAGATGCTATACCGTGGATCGTTGTGTAAATTTAAATGATGTGTTGTATAACACAAAAAATACGTTAACCTTATTATTTTTAGCATATTGTGCAAAATATAATTGTATAAATTATTGTTTTTTTTTTTGCAATAATCTATAAACAATACGTGAAGGAATAACTTTGTATTCCTTTTCTCCTCTGTTTGTTAACCGAATTTCTTTATTTTTATATTATTCGGTAGCTATTAACGAGCTTTAATGTAATCTATAAAATATCTTGCAAAAATATTAAATTTTATTAAATAAAACATTAATTTATTGCGATCAAAAAAAAAATATGAAGAAATTACCTTAATGAATTTGCAGTAGATGACTGATTCAATCCCCTCGCAGTGTTATCCAGTTAAAGAGGTAGTTTATTTAAATTATTTATAAAAAAAAGATTATTTAGAAATACAAAATGTGGATGATGTGAATCTGTAGATGTCAAACCCATATTAGTTTGTGGTCAAAACTAGCAGAAGCAGATTATTTATCTTAATAGCTGTAATGTCTCAACAGCATCGATGATTACTGGCGGAAGCTGCGCCCACTCTACTATTGCAAGGATCCTAGCGGATCCGATAAAAATTTGTTGCGGTTTTAGCGGATTAACTTTAATTTTTTACTTTTATTAGAGAAACTTGATGAACCCAAGGAATTGACAAAAACGGCATTATTTCTTTTTAAACATGGCTTAGCCAAGCTATACCTTATTTTCCTATTGTTCGTATTTTTTAAATTTTTAAATCGAATATTTAATGGTTATTTTTAAATCAAAAATTAATGTATAATGACTTATTCGCACACGCTTGCTCCTTCAAACGCTAGTGTTTAGTTAATTCACTATTTACACTA
This sequence comes from Megathymus violae, assembly GCA_003671415.1. Classification (NCBI taxonomy): domain Eukaryota; kingdom Metazoa; phylum Arthropoda; class Insecta; order Lepidoptera; family Hesperiidae; genus Megathymus; species Megathymus violae. The sequence continues at coordinate 6,548,947 of PDGT01000004.1, read as the reverse complement.
GCGAGTGCTAAGTTAGACTATTGCGTATGAAAACCTATTGCTTATGAGTTCATTAGTATTTCTAATGTGAAATCATTGTGAACAAATTAAATAATTCCAACAAATGATATATGAGTAGCAATTCTTTCCTTCGTAACTTTCATTTCCATGCTAAGTGATTTGTCTACAGGAATATGTGGAACGTATGGCGCACGGTCCTGGAAGAGAATGAGAAGCTGGCGAGAGCCCGCCTCGCGGCTGTAGAAGTCTTCCAGCAACAAATCGCTGACGAAGCCAAGTGTCTCCGGCAGCATAAGCTCAACGTTGCTAAAAAGGTACCATATAACAGACATAGGCACACAACAGAAATAACTTGTATAATGTGTAGGTACTACAGATATAATTTGCGTGATTACATATATAATAACTTAATAATGTTTGCAAGTAATTATTGGGAAATTACTTTCATAGTACTTAAGCTCACGAAACTTACAACATTTAGAGCAAAGAATAAAAAACACATTTCTAGTACGTACAATGTATGAAAGTTATACAAAATGTGTTTTGTAATAATATATAACGCCGATTTGTAAATATATTTTTTAATGTTAATGTAAACCCTGAAAACAACTACTTTATGAAAGTCTTATGATCTATTGAACACGCATACACACACACACACACTTAGATCATCGTAACATGTGGAACACGTTTTTCTATTTACGAGTACATCTAGCATTGAATCCCATTGAGCTTACGCTGTGTTGACGTAAGATTATTTAGTAAAAATGCAAAAATTTTAAACTCTGCTCTTATTACACCTGAAAATAAAACTGGAATTCACGTTTTAATTTTAAATTTATGGTACACACGCCACTGTCGCAGTGTAAAATAAGTAGGTATACGCTATAGATGTATAGTCTCAGGTAGAAACCAAGCTCGCTAAATGGAAGCTCCATTTTGCGTACAGCTATGCATAAGTGGCTGATGTAAGGTTGATGTATAGCTAAATGTGGACAGACGAGAATCGACCTGGGACGGTTATTTTGAGTGTCACTTGTTATTTATTCTCCGCGCTGAATTACTACCTTTTGAGTATTTCTCAACTGTGTATTTACTTTTAATTTACTACGTTTGTACAAAACAGTTCATATGTCTACTTTTCTTTTAAAAACTTGTGTATACCACAACATTATTTCGATTATGTTTACGACTTTCTTAAGTAGAAATGATTGCTTCATAATTAATTCATAGATACAGTATATTATAAATATCTTTCGGCTTTCTAAGAATGTCCCTATACATTATAATATATGATGACAGGCAAAACACGAAGAATAACGAATATTGATCAGAGCCATTAAATAAACATGACAATATACATATAAAAAACTTGCAAACTAGTTCCTACATTATTCATGCCGTATTTTAAGTAATAATACTAAAGCATTCGCTATTTTCCAAGAATGTCAACAATATAAAATTCCTTGAGAGAACATTACAAATATCTGAATATTGAAATCTCTACTAGCAGCCACTAATATTAACTTATTCTACTAGACATATATTTAATATGTCTATGGTCATTGTCTGAAATGGATTATGAAACGTATTGTCAAAAAAATGTTTTGCTACATTAATTAAATAATAGTTTTAAGGTAGATCGAAGGTTTTAATTAACCGTTGGGTAAATTAACATCACAAGGCGTTTAATATGCCTCAAGTTGGAAAGATTTTATACAAATTTACGAACAGACAAATATCTAAGTGAATAAAAAACCGCGTTAAATTTGTCATAACAAAATTAAAGTATATTTTTCATAGGATTATTCACCTAATTAACGTCATTATGCTCAATACGTTTCGAGAAGTTCAAACTTGATACTTTAAACTACAAGGAAGTAGAATGCACAGTAATCTTATTTCTATCACCAAAAATTAAGACGAGAGGCAAAGTTGCTATCCGTGGGCAAATTATAGTGGGCAAAGTAACGACTATTTTAATACGTTTTTAGAATTAATTAAAATTTTGATTATAAAAAGCGAACTTAATGATAAGGTTTGTTTGAAGAGAGAACCTAATTAGTACAAGAGTTGACGTCAGGCGTCTAGAGAACCTATACTAACCAAAGAAATCAAGATGTCAGATTTAATTAATTGAAACTCTAATTAACTTACTGATAGGGCAAAAACTACTATTCAGTATTCGCGTCCACTAGTCCTAGTTATTTTTGTATTCAAAGCTGAATAGACTGCTATTAAAACGGTTAACTCTTAACATTTAACATTTAACGTCGACTTCTAATTAGTGAAATGATTTTAAAATAGCCAAATATATATGTACCATTAAAAGAGTGTATTTATCTTAATTTTTTTTTAAATATTTTAATTTACATTTTAATGCAATATAAGCTTAAGTAAAGCGAGGGAGAGTTACAAGTATACATAAAAAATGAGTAGATACCTATTGTGAAACCCCAACGAATTACCTAAATTCAATATCAAAATGCCGCCATGGCCAATCGAAGCAAATTGATACGGCGACCCTTTTTGCAATCTTAAATGTGTAAGCTCACATTGGTACTGATTTTGTAGTATTCAGTTAATTGTAGAATAGCGATAATATCGTAAAACACTCGCATTTAAAAAAAAAGGGATAAGTGATTAGGATACATTTAAAATGCCTTATATATAAATACAATTATGGAACTTAAATAACTTCATTTTAAATATCAGTCGTTAAGCTTTGTTGGAGAGTTTCGGATGGCATAAGATCTTTTGACACTCGTGTTGGCAACTGACCTAATATTAAAAATGTATCAGAGATGTTAAATATTTTCAAACGATTTCAGTTATGAGTTGAGACCTGTGCTTTAATGCTTTAAGCCATGAAGTTGCAAAACCAACCATTAACGTCCTTTGACTTTTATTTCTGTTCGAAGTATATCGCTGCGCTTGTTATTCCACATATACAACACCTATTAATGATAAAAGATTCTTCTTATTCTGGAACTATACTATCTAATACAATCGAGCTGTAAATAGGTTCCACCATCTACATGCTGATAGTGTTGTAGTAATTACAATATGTATAATTTATTAATGTTTTTCGGCATTCTTTGATCTTCTTTGTATGTCAGCTGTGATGTTGATGTATATGTAAATCAGAATACTGCTGATAGTTATGTCAGTATTGTTATGAATTGTTATAGATAATGGCTTAATATAATGGGTTATTGATTTTTTATTTCCTTTGATAGTGCACGGACTCCCTGGCTCAAGCCCACAAAGAACTCCAGTTGACGGTGCTAGACATCGACAAGACAAAAAAGCTGTACTTTGATGAGGAGCACACGGCTCATGACGTCCGCGATAAAGCCAAGGACATCGAAGAAAAGTAAGTGCACTGTACTCGTATCATAATTTTGTTCATTATATAGGACATTCATTTGAATCTGATTTACAATTGAAGTTTGAGAATGTGTTCTCAAAGGAGCATTTGTGGTATTGCTACCTACTGCTAAACGTACTTAAAATTTTAATAAAAAAATCGTAACTTAATACTTACTGTCAAATTACGGAAAATACAATAAATATTGTTCTCACTGAAATATTTTAGTACATATCAAATCTAAGAGGAAAATTTACTATTATTAAAGAAACACAAATATTTTGTACTTGTATCTATTTAACCAACATCCATACATTTATTACAGTCGAAGTATAAATCTCATTTACGAAATTAATTATTATTACTAAACATAATTGATATTCAGTTTGGATGATAGCTTAAATACATTTTATTTTCAATTACACCTTCAATAATTTCTCGAAACTCAACCACTCATCCAATAAATCTATCTGCCCAAACATTCTCCACTGTGTGTTATTGACCAATGTACAGCGTATGAGAACACGCGTTGCGTGCTCACGAAATCACTAATAAATAGTCCGATATGCAAGTATAAATAGGCCAAAAAAAAATTATACGACATTTATGGATCTTTCCCTAGTAATATTATCATGTTAGAAATCCACTCCAAATTCTCAGGTCACAAAATTGTCCTCAATGCTAGACTGTTAATGAAATTTCTGCAACATGGATTTGTCCAATTTTGTTTCCAAAGGACGAAGGAGAAAGCTTGGCTGCCGTCTGCGCATTGCGTTAAAAAGCAGTCCGTTTAACTGCCTTCTAACCGTACATATATTTACATTTTGTACTTTCACATATAAAGATTTCGTAATTATTACAATATCAATATAATAAAAATAATTATTAATTATAATAGGACAAAGTTCCCCACTCACAGTTTTCTGTTTCGAGAATAGTTAATAAGTAACTTTGAAGCAAGAATAGCTGTTTTTGCCTCATTTAATTTCTAATGTCTTGACTTGCTGACATAAGTAATTTTTTTAAAGTATTAATCACATTTAAATTATCTGGTACATCGTTCCAAATTTTAAATTTTGTTATGCACTTGCTCCATTAGTATATGTTTACAGAATAAAATGTCGCAACAGCTTGTACAAACAAGTTTAAATATAAACAACATCTAAACGTATACTGCTCATATTTTCAACACACTGTAATATATTGATGATACTAAATATCTTTTTTTCTCCACCTAACGCAACTACTCTAGGATTAAAGAGAAGGGGAGGTGAGGCAATGCCTTTATGCTAACAGAAAATGCACCGCCAAAAATAGAAATGTAGATTCTTATTCCTATTGTTCAGCTTTTGGGTATTGATCTGTAGGTACTGCTGTCTGCTAACGTAACAATAACTATCCCGCAAAAATCTTTTTAACCCGTTTACCGGTTTATGAATGATCTCTATCTTTGTCCAGCGTGTTAAAAATTCGGCCGTATCTATCGAAATTTTATGAAATTCATAAGAACCTTTAAATATCTACCTAGTTATCGTCATTACAGAATTTTCTATGGTAGTTATCAGTATGTGACGTCACATTGCGGGAACTGTTTGTTATTGAAATTGTTATTACCAATATTCATTTACTTTGCATCAATCACCAAGCGCTTTTTCTATGACATCCTTAAACAAACATAAAGTACGGTGCTATACATATCTTATTTGTAATGAGCTTGCCTGCTAAGTAAGAGATTGGACGCTTTTCATACCACAATTAATAGGTGTCGAGCCTAGTCACCAATAGGTATCTACATATGTTTTGGAAGAAATTTCACTACATATAACAGATGGCTACGTCACCTGGGATTAAATGGTTCCTTTATAGATTAAAGTCAATAAAGCTGAACTGATATTAAACAGTATTTCTTACTATATGCATTGCACTATCATCCAGATTTAAATCTACTTAATTGTTATATTAAATATTTCTTCAATTACTGTACGCCCCTAGCTGGTAGACAACTATATATATGTGTATTTATATGTTTGCTACGCTTACTTAACAAAGTAATCATGATTTGCAAATTTGGACTCATTACATAGATATAAAAAAATACTTTGCTTATACTCGTAGGTAACTCTATTGCCAGCATATTTTGTTTTTGCCCACAACACTTTTCTGAACTGTTTAAAATAGCTACGAGTACATACGCAAATGTGGCCAATATGGGCTTTATTTAACTTATGGTAGCAATACAGTATCTAAATAAATATTCTAGGATAAGAATTAGCGTTCAAATCATTTAATATTCAAGAAGGGAAAAATTGTTGATAAATCTAAAGTGTACATTATAATAGTTGATAATATATTCTGGTTTACTGTCATTTTTATTTAAAGTATTTATTAAAGTTGACGGCGTTAGGTGCTTGGTAAAGTTAAAAAAGTCTGTATTTAGAGTTACTAGTATATTAACTTTATGGTGTTTACACACTCTGTTCATTATGACATGTTTTATTGTAACAAAGGTTTGACACACATACTACAAGTGTAAAAAAATTTCACGTTTATTTCTTTCAACCTTATATTAGGGTTCATTGTATTAGTTCGGTTTTAAATTATATATAAACGTAATTTTTTTCTTTCACTACCATTTCGAAAAGTACTTTAATATTGAAAAGAAACGGCGAAAGAAACTCCTGTTATTTCCAGGCGTCCTTGTAATGAACCTATTCGTCTATATTATAATATCCTTTAACCACAAGCTCTGATTTAACACGTCGCTTAAAAATTCTAATAAGTAAAAGCTTTGGCAGCTTATTGTAAAGACAAACTCCAAGGGCATAAAGAACGCTGAACCTTTTGATGGTGATATGAACAAGTAACCAAATTATGCCTATTTCTTGGTTCACAATTAAGTGTATGATTTAAAGATGGTATTACTTAAATGAATCCGCCCATTATTCAAAAACACCATTAGACCCACTAATTGCTGATTTGTGTGGCGTCTATGCTGAAAGACTAATCGGTGACAATTTTTTTTCGAAAACGAGAAAACTTTCATTGGCGAGCACCACAAGACAATATCACACGAGTTCTTGATACCCAGTTTGAACGAATTGGGGCTGGACCATATCTTAATTTGGGGTTAGTTAAATACTTTATAGTGTATGTAATTTTTTGCCGTATTGGGGCGGCTTAGAATACTCCCCCGATCCCATGCTGGCAGAATAGGGTGTCGTAAGAGGCAACAGAAGCCAGTCTGCTTGGTGCTAGGGCTTCGCGTATGGGTTATATTATCAGTATTATTATTGAGTCATTAATATTATTACTGGTATTATTATCTTTCCTGAAGCCTGCCTGGCTAGGTACCACCCTCCTGCTTGAGTCAGTCGCCAAACGACTCGTGTTTCGGCTGGGAGCTTAAGATCCACTACCTTCTTTCTAACCCTCTTCTCATTTCCTGGCCGACAATGCATCAGTGATACCTTTGGTCTTGCTGATGTCTTGAGCGACGTTGACCACTTACCAACAGGTGGCTCGTCTGCTCGTTTGTCGGCTATAACATGAAAAAAATGTAAACAAGTCACAGAAACTCACAACCGTAAAACAAAACAAAGAGTAATCCACAAATAAAAAAGATAGATAGGCATCGACGCTGGAATTAATTATTTTATAGGTATCATCAACTTCGTCTCCAAATCCTAATGGGATGAAATTTTATGGTCCTATTATATATGTATACAGAAAAACTATTCATAGTTTTCCAATTTAGGAAAGAAGTTTTGCACCACCCAGTATAATTATTGACCTTTATAATATATAGAACTGGCTGTCACATATAACACATCTTTTTATTTATAATGCAACAACCACTTTAAATAACTTTATTGTAGGAAGTCTATCAAAAATACGTGAAACCGTATACCATTCTATTATGTATCTTCTACCTATTAGTCCTGTGAACTAATAATTTACTAGCCTGGACCGTAGTAAGGTAGCACTTTCACACACTGCAGAGTTTTACGGTAAGCGGGCTAAGCAGATACAAATGTGTACCATCACTATTGAGATCCGAATTCGTATTATTTTACTTAATAAAAATTAAAAGGAATACCCTCACTCATACTTACACACTAACACTTCCACAGTGGAATTATGCGGCTGATATGAACACCCGATAGTCACAAATGTGACATCACATACACCCACTCACTATCTGTGATCAAAAATTCTCGCACACAAATATCTGCCCCGGCCAGAAATCGATTTCTGCGTTGATCTTAATCCTCTATTTTGTGATAAAATAAAAGATTTTTTCAATTTATAATAAAGTAGGGGCGATATTGTTTTAACATTTCCAATGTTTATAAGAATTTAGTCGCACATTTTTCTAACTTAAGTTCAAGGGAAAATTTTTACAGCAGTCACCGTGACTGGTGCCACACCAGTCACTATTGAGGGGAAACCAAAAATGTTGACCTTTTTATGCTTGACATTTCATCCAAAGTATTCCCAGCAGTCTATTTCTCTCGTGTCGCTGCAATAACAATGTCCAACTGATTTTATATATTCATTTCATGTTGAATTGTTTAGAACAGCGAATCCCAACCTGTACGTACGTGCATACCTGGGAGTACGCGGGGTCCTATTGGGGGGTAAGTGAAAATAATATTGGTAATGGCGAAAATACTGACAAGTTAAATCAGTTAACTTATATAAACATTACTATAATGTATTATGTCTACAATATGTAGGTTAAAATGAACTTTATAACTAATAACTTACTAAGGTGCTAAATCTTTAGAGAAACGAGGCACATTTTTAGGAGTAAGTATGGAGTTATCGGGGGTAGGGTACTTATAAATGAAAAGTTTTATTAACGGGTACGGGAACGAAAAACGGTTGGGAAGCACTGGCTTAGAAGAGTGAGATGTATGTGTACACGAAGGTACTAAGCAATCACAACATATTGCATTTATGGGTATAAAAATCTTGTGAACATAATAAGTACTATATATTTTAGACGGTGCTTGAAATTGTATTTATACTAATATATTTGAAATTATCTTCCTGAAACTTTCGGCAGTGCTAGTGAATTACCTTGCAGAAAAATTAATGCAATTAGGTTTAAAAAAATTACGTAAGGTTTTTAGTACAAAATTGCTTTCTTATTGTTTTACGTTGTCTGAATCTTTGGTATCTACGCATTTTACGTCTACGTCTCTCTATACGTAGAATATTATTGTAACTGATCGTTTTACGTCCATGTAGGATATATGAAAAAAACAATTATTAGATTTATATTGAGTATTGTGATAATTACAAGAACGAGAAATTATTTTTTTGATTCTTCTGAATACAAACTTTCTACGTTAAGGTTGAACGGTTGAACTTACTTGTTTTCTAGCTGTTTAATATATTGTCTAGCTGTCTAAAATGTTGTCTAGCTGTCCAAGATGTTGTGTAGCTGTCTAACATGTTGTCTAGCTGTCTGAGATGTTGTCTAGCTGTCTTAGATGTTGTCCATCTGTATAAGTTGTTGTCTAGTTGTCTAGTCTGTGTTACGAGAAGCGCAAACTATCCCTTTTTGAGCTTTGTTACGCTTGGTAAATAATGAAGTAATGTTTAAATTTATAAATTAAACCAAATTGTATTAAAAAAAAAATACAATTGCTTATTAACAAATGTCTTGTAATCGTTAATTCACAAACGCTAAAGATTCGTTCAAAAATCGTATATTCATTTCTAGGATTTATAATAATATTACAGAAAACTAATTTAAATAATTTTAATGCAGCAAGATTCCTAGTAGTGCACTAACGATCAGGTGAATTGCTAATTGAGTAGTCTAGCCATCAGTAAGGTGGCGCCTTGCACAAAATGCAGTTTCATAGTAAGCGGGTTAAGTAAATGTGCAAGCAATAATCTGTCAGAATTAATTTTCTTTAAAACATTAAATACATGATGTGTTATTGTGAAATTTTTATTACTTTATTTTCCGTTATATTCTCTCAATAAAATCAACTAAATCAAGAGTTGTAGGTGTACAGAGTTTATTCTTCATGTATACAACATAACGTGGAAAAATGTAACAAATACTTTCACTGATTCTAGCTTTGTTTTGCTAAGTGTTGCATGTGTAAACAACATGCAGTAGCTAAAATATACCACTGTTGGTGTCGCATATAAGAAAACAAATTCTTTCATAGGACTTCGAGAATGAAAATGATTTGTTTTTTTATTTTCATTATACCTAATCACCACATCACTAGTCTCATTACTCTGCTAAACCTAACTGTAATATAAGTAATAAATGAAAACGCTTGTCTATTTAATTTAAAAGCATAAAACTGAGAGCATTGATTTCTCAGTTATCAATAATTAAACAAAATCAATATTACTCAATATATTGCTATGTATTTCTTCGATAACTATAACTACATAACTTATCTTAAAATCTACAGGTCTTCTGCAACTTACAACTTTTTATAACTAATAATCTAGTTATTCTAATCGGTCAAAACATTATGAATGTCCAAAATCTCTTTACATTTAAAATTTTCATTAAAGATCTTTTTTGTAATTCATCTTGTAAATTCGCCTCGTAACACGTATGTAAGTATTTCATAGAATGAACGATTTCAAACAGATGTTCGTAAAAACTATGCGACTAAGCATTTTAATAAGTAGTAATAAGTGCTTTTCATTTAGGTTGAAAAAGAAAAAGGGATCGTTCTTCCAGTCAATTACATCTCTGCAGAAAAACAGCGCTAAAGTTTCTTCACGAAGAGATCAGCTGGAAGAAAAATCTACTGGCGCCAGGAATGATTATATTTTGAGCATTTCAGCTGCTAATGCTCACCAGGTATTCAGCTCATCATAGTCCTCTTGACATAATAAATGTTTATTTACAGCAGTTTATATGAATATTTTTTTTCCTAGAACCGATACTTTCTGGTGGAACTCCAATCGTGCATGCAGAGCATGGAATCTTCAGTATACGAAAAAGTATCTGAATTTCTCACTTTAATGGGCCGTACCGAATTGCTCACATGCTCGGCTACACAACACTCTTTCGGCAAAATAAGGGACCAAGCTCAGCAACTTACTCGGGAGTATAATCTGCAATGCATTTATCTGTACTACCCTGTGTTGAAGCAGCACATTCAGGTTGGTTATTAATCCAAGTTCAATAATTATACAATCATACAATATTTCGCAATAAATACTTTGATCTTTATTTATTCTTAAGGAGTATTAGGGATTAGTTCCTAGAGAATTGTATAATATTTTACAATGAAAGAGACAGTTTTAGTCTAAGTTTTATAATAGAGATATAAGGTTTAGTGATAGAAATTCGCTTGATGCTTACAATCAACTACGGCAAGTTGTTGTGTTCAAAGTTACCCGAAGAGAATATTAGTTGCTCTTATAGATATATATGACAGCTTGAATAATTTTTACCTACGTTTATTTTATTACATTTGTGTTTATCCTTTTTTGAAATTATTATGAGCAAAGAAATTTATTACGAGCTTTTTTTTCGGCGGATCTTTAAAGTATTGAATTTCCAATGAAAGAATGACTTGTCGTTTAATTATACAGTATGAATTCGAAGCGTGCGACAATGATCCTATTGACGCAGTGACCATAGAACACGAGTCCGTGTCTCAAACATTAGCTCAAGAAGCACGCCGTTGGGCCACCCGCGTTGTTCGAGAGACCGCTTTGGTGAGAGACGCCACACGAAAGCTTCATCTCTACCAAGCTATGCGAGATGCTGGCCAAAAAGTAAGGTTATATTCACTTAACTTTTCCTAGATGCTCGAGAGAAGTACGGACAATAAATAACATATTAAATACATTGATATCTTTATATTTAAAACTGTATTCGAATATTGTCCTAAATAATTTTAAATATAATCATAAAAGTTGATTAATTGTGTTATAATAACTTATAGGTGGACCCAAATGATGTGAATGGGCCTGATCTTGAGGTAAAAATGGATGAATTACGTTCGAATATTCGTCGATCCGAAACTTCCAAAGTAAAATATGAAGCACGTTTGGAATGCTTGAGGACGAGTGGAGCTCCCGTAGATGAGTGGCTGAAGGAGGTAGATTTATTAGCTGTTCAAGAGACCCTTCCTCGCAGTAGTAGTCTGCTCAGTGTACACACTGACGCTTCCGGTGCTGCTGTAAGTAAATTTACTTACAAAATTTGAGGTACGGGTTATCTATTTTCTTAAAACTGATATTAAATTACTTATTTTTACCAGGACCAACCAAGTTCTGATTCATTCTACGACAGCGATAATACTGAAGGTGAAGCAGCTCCTTCCGGTGTAGCCACAGCTTCTAGTGGTCATCAGCGTACTACCTCAGAATCACAAAACGAAGATGAACACGATGAAGAAGTTGATGGTAAAAATACTTATCAACGCATTTTTCATGTTATAAAACAAACAAGCAGTCCTTATTAACAATAATCGTTTCAGCTGATTTGGAGGAAGACCGTAGGCGCATCGAACAATTGACGGTTGGTTGGGATGATCCAACACAAGTTAATTGGGGAGAACCTGAATCCGAAACACCAGCTCCTGAAACCACGGAACCACCGGCTCCACCTTTATATAAATGCACTGCCTTATATTCGTATACGGTAAGGTTTTCCAATGAATACACCAATAATATTTCTCCATACGTAGAACTAATAATATATTTTGCAAATAGGCTCAAAACCCTGATGAACTGTCGATCATTGAGAATGAACAGCTGGAAGTCGTTGGGGAAGGTGATGGTGATGGCTGGCTTCGTGCTCGCAACTACCGCGGAGAAGAAGGATACGTGCCACATAACTATTTGGATGTTGATCGTGAACAGGTGCTTATCTTTTAAAGTTGTATAAAATTAAATTTTCTTGCTTATTAAAACACTTACCACAGGGCATTAACATACTTTATTTTAATGAAATGCAATTATTTTTTCTAGGCTTCAAGTACTCCAGGTCTAGTAACTCAAATATCATTTTCATCAGTGGATTATACAATTGAGGGTGAGGATGCCGAAGTAGTACAGTCTCCAGATCAGATTTCAGTTATATCTGCTCCAGTCGTTAAACAAGAAGAACCAAAAGCGGAAGAAAAACCACATGTTGAGGCTCCTCAAGCACCACAGGAGCAATTACCAACACTTGGATATTGCTTTGCTCTTTATGATTACGATGCTGAAGCACCGGATGAACTTAATCTTGAAGAAGGACAGGTATGAAAATTGCAATAATTATATGAAATGTTAAATAAACAAGTGTTATAATTATTGATAAATCATAATTTTATCAAAATTTAGATTATTCGCATTGTTTCCCGTGATGCTCACGGTGTTGACGATGGCTGGTGGCGCGGAGAGGCGAATGGAGTTATCGGTAACTTCCCGTCGCTTATTATCGAAGAGTGTGATGAGGTAAGCATAAAAATATCATATAATTTATCCCCTCTGAATTAAACTTGATAAAATGAAACTTACGTATACAATATTAAAATATTACGCGAAAAGTGTATCATTAAACGACAAAATTTAACGAAGTGAGACGAACACACGAGTGCTTTGAAGAAAAGAAAAAAGAAGTCTGCCTAAACTGCATTTCAATTCGAATTAATAAATTGTAGACTTTTATCGTATTGTCGAATGTTATTAAATGAATATATTTTTTTAAATCTGTCATTTAATTTGGATAAGTGTGGAATAAATGTTATAATTAAAAAAGCGGGAAGTTCGAATTTTTAAAGTAAGAATATTCCTTCATGTATTCTCCCTTTTTTTGGCCGTAGAGAATCATTAGGTACATAATACGGTCGTTTTTTTGCCGCTCTTTAAGTTCACGTTTTACGAAAAAAATATTGCCACGTTCTTAAAACCGATCGCGGCGTACTCTGCTGTATCGCTCGTGTCATCATAATAGTGAATCCATTTAACTGTTATCGCCACTACAACAAAAGGAGCCAACTGAGAACATGACTGTCACCGTCAACACATCTGACAGCAAATAGAAATTGCTACAGGTCGTTCATGCTCGTAGACTATGGCCTTTAGCACTGTAGTTCCGCTCTACACATATTAGAATATAAGGCAATCGAGTATTAACAGGATGTGGTTCTAATTTTGATGTTAACTCTTGTAATGTGAGTTTGCTTGAGCAAGGTGATAAAGATCAAATTTTGGTATTGAATAAAATATTGACAAGCGACCTTTCGTGCAGTCATTTTAAATTTTAAGTACATTCCTTTATAGTTGATAATAAAGACACGCCTGGCTTATTATTGGAAGTAACGTCGACTGACTTAGACACGAAAATTTTATTAAACATTTTTACTGCGTTTACATATCGTAAAAATATTGATCAGTGATATTCTCATTAAAACTATACTGGTTTGGGCCATTAAAACCCGCATGTCAAAGCTACAGCGATAGCGATACTAACCTCGCACCAAGCGTCCACCTTTGAGCAGATCAGGTCAGTATTATTATATCATTTAAATATGGCATATATATTTTTCGTACATCGATTCAGTGTTTAGATTATATATGTATTCCAAAAAGTCTTAGTCTAGCAGTACGACCGTTGGGTTAAGCCCTTCGTGTACATATTGCAAGAAAAAGAATCGTACACATATGATATAACTGTCTTACAAGCTAGCATAAAGAATAATGCATAGTTTTGTTTTTACCATTACTTTTCATCATCGTATGAGACACATTTAATAACTTCATGTCGGGATGCAATTATTGGGCATAGAACTCCTTCAGAAACGAAAAAAAAAGAACACCTCTCAATCTTCCACTTTGATTCTGCCAGGCAGCTGTGAAAATGCCAAGCCAACTAACTTTTCGAGCTTTGGTGCAAGATGTCACAAAGAGACGGTAAATCTAATCGTGAGGGCCATCGGAAACTGTAAACAAGTGACGGCCGAATAGATGGATAGCAATCAAGCTCATTGAGAAGATATTATTAAAGAACGGCGTCATTTTCGTTAACTTCCGAAAGACGAATCAAGCTTCGTGATTAATTATGAGGGACCTCATAAAGTCAATGAAACCTTAGCTTACCTTAGCTTTACGAACAGATGTTACTTGTAAGAGCATATTCCCTTAGGCTTGTTTCTAGAATAATAGACAATTTTAATATTCTTTGCAAACTATTTACGTCATTTCTCAATTCATGGTATTGTGAAGAGGACAAATGGACTTCAAATACTTTGGCAGCCTTGTATTCCATTGAGTGAAGCAGGCGGTCATATGTAAAAATGCCATATCATTTTTTATTTTCAGCGTAATTTATATGAATTTAACATTTTTTCCTAACCTAAAAGTATATTTGGCGGATAATACGAAGTAGTATATAGTAATAATTATAAAATAAACTTCAATTTTAACTACATCGAGTTTCCATTCTATTATCATGCCTATTATTCTGCTTTTACCATTGTAGAATGGGGAACCGTTGAGCGGTGCTGATGATTGGACTCCGCTGGGTTCTGCCCCTCCTGTATTTTCTTCTCCACCGCCGTCTCCTCCCGCGGCCAGTTTCGACGACGAAAGTAAGATCAATCTTCTACTTCTTCCGTCTTTTTATTTTCTATCTATTCCTGTGCACTAGCCTGTCGCACCTGGACAACTTTCTATCTTGAACTCTTAATAATATATCGAGCAAAACGTAAATGTAGGTTAATTTATAACTTTAAGAAAAAACCGAACATTTTAGTATACATAAAAGTTGTCCTCGTTCGAAAAAAAAAACTGTCTTGCAGCTCAGTTTGTGTATATTTGTATTGTTGTAAATAGGTACATATCTATTTATAGTGGGCAAAAGGAGTACGGTTTAACACGCAATAGATAGCTTATGGCTGGTTAGGTAAATGGTTTTGGTTCCCAATTGGCATGGTATTTTAAATGATCTACGGAATTTCATTGAATGGCACGATTCTAACATTTATTTATAGAGAACTGGTAGGGTTATTATTTATTCGTACCAAATCATGAGCCCATCTCATATCCCCATTAATGCATGAAGTTTTTGCACGAAAATTATTATAGTGTTATAAATTAAAATAGAGATAAAAATCCAATAATTAAGTAACTGCTTTTATAAAACTACTATTTATGTCGTTATGGAAGGTATTGTAAGTTACTGATTAAGTAATCCAGATTTTAACGTTATCTAGACAAGTATATATACCAGTCAGTGTTGAACTTAACTTTCGCTCTTTGGAAAACTTTCTTTTACTAAGGGTCTTCTTAAATTTTCCGTTCTATTTCTCGTACTGATTTTGTTTCTGAATTCTAAGTCTATCACTTCTATACTTCGTTTAAATATCTTCAGACTTACGAATGTCTATATTTCTTAACAGATTAAATATAATTTGATATTTAACTTTACGAGTTATTGTAAATCTTTGCAGAGAATTTTTCAGCTGCCTAAAGTTGGCAACATATGTCAAACATAGAGCGCTTTTCAGTGAATTTGACTTATAAACCTTGTGTGAAATATGTTACTTCCTTATTTCTCTTCCCTTATTCACAGTTCTGTTTAGACAATAAAATACTATAGAAAAATTTAGTATAAATTACACACGGCAAAAAGGGTAGATAAATCTAAAATATTGATTTCATCGAAATAATATAATTACTAAAGATTTTCCATTAAAAAAAAAACCTTTTAATATATCGTCTTTATGTAATAATTTTGTCATATATATTTTTAATGTTTTCTCTTATGTTTGACTGCGTCAATTAGTCGTCTATAGTATTCTTGGTCTATGGAATTCTGTACACCTGAAAAGCGCATTGTAAAAGTTGCCAACTACTATTAACTTCTATTGGCTGAAATCAAATATTTGCTGTTGGACGCTGCTAGTGACCATGGTTGAGAACAACAATATTAAGAGCGCTGCTCCGCCGCTCGCTCCGCCCCCGCCGCCGCCTGCCAACCTCGATGACTCCATGGATAGTCAACCAGACTTCAGCTTTAACTTAGAGCTAAGTAGGAACCAACACGAGCAATACGGCACCCAGTTTGTCGAACAGTCGGCACCAGTCGGTCCCCCTGTCACCATTGTGGGTAAGTGCTGTTTACGATTTGTTCGACAATTCGGTAACTAAACTGCTAAATACCAAATGTTTTTTGTAATGTACTTTGCAGAAAAAAGCAGAAAGTATTGAACAGATTGAGTTTCCAATTTTACTATATTGTAATGTCAATATCTACTTGGAAAGGATATTTAATAGCATATTTTGAACAGAAAAAATGAATATATCGAGACTATTCTTTATAAAACATCGCAACATAATAAATATTTTTGCGTAATTACTTGATACACATTAAATGAATATGTGTGAAGATTAATAGAATTATTTATTTTACTTATGATACACAAATTTAAAGCGTTAATGCATTTAAGTAATCCTAAACTATTAACTAATGCCTTTTGGACTTCGAAATTGTCTAAGAATGTAATATAAATTTTACGAAAATAGCTCCAACTACTTATCTTCTTTTCGAAATGGTTCTTAGGCCGAAACAGATAATGTTTAAATAAATAAATTACTTGATTCAGTGATTTCGTTTAAAGCTTTTGATCGTATCCTTTGTAGACACCCAATGACAGTCTTTCAATAATTATCATGTTAACGGTGTTTCAAATTTTTTCCATGCATCAGTCGATGAAGTTGCTGGTGATAATTTTTCGGATGAGGTTTGATTTGAAATTATTAAGTTTTTTGTGCTTCGTAAATTATATTGTACGTGTGTGCTTGATGTCATTGGTTTCACAATGCTTAAATTCTTTTGATTTATCGGGTGGGGAGTACTATTCACTTATCAGTTCATCTTACATCACATGCAGATGAAGAAGCATTTGGTAGTGTATTCATAACGTAACACTATAACACATTTATAAAAAATATGACAATCCCAATGCATGACTAACTGTTTCTTCAACTGTTACAAATATGTTGGTATCTAGTTATTTATGATAGCTCCACCACTTATTTTTGCACATGATTGGTACCTAAGTGTTCAAAAATTTTGTTTTTAAATAACAAAAATTAGAATTAAGCTTTATTGAGAATGTTAATCAGCGGTAATCAGTCATTGATTTACTAAAAGAGATGTTTGGAAAAAGTCAAATCAAGCACTACTTCAAATCGGAATTCCGATAAATAAAGATAATTTGTTTAAATGTGTATTATACACTGACATTCAATATGGTGTATTATTTATTTTACTGTTTTGTACTTATAAACATTAAAGCAGACTAACGTCTGTTACCTCACCTAAGTTATTACACTCAGTCGCTTTCGTCGGTCGTGATTTGTACCGTATATTGTCACGGTGCAACACTTAGAGAATATGTCAAACGTTATTTGTCGAATAAAATGACACCTGACGTTGACAACTTGGCGCCATTATGCTTTTTTGTGGTTTGAAAACTAAGCAACCGTTTATTTTATTTTATTTAACCGTTTATTGTATAATTAAACACAAACATGACAATGAATGAGTAGTTGATAGTGTACTATGTACACCTGGCCGGTATTGTATACATTTTGAAATATCTCCTTTATCACTTTATCTAAAACCAGACTAATATTAACATGAGATTTGATACATATCGTTACAGATTATTATAAAGTCTGTCTACTCTCGAACAGTAATGCCATTTAACAAATGGGAAAGTAACACATAAACGGTTAACAACCGCATAGCTAAGTGTTGGATGACAAATTTTATTCGCAAAATCCACTCTGGGCTCTCTGAAACCTTATATATTCGATATTTTCGAATAACAATAATTGTCATTACTATATCGAGATTAACATTCTCAGAAATGGCATTCAGAAAGCTTAATCTTGTTTTTTAAACTACAGGTATATAAGTATATCCCTAGATTTGTAAGCTCTTCAAATGCTTTAAACCCTATTACATATATTTTTTCTTCTATTTTATTTTTGGATGTCCCTTCTTTATACCTATTAATTTGTGATGTAGATAAGTTGCTATATGTTTAAGTGTACCGTTGATGGGAGTCTTGCTAGTTCTTACACTTCAAGTTTTATAACTTACAATTTATTGACCTATTGGAAAACTAAATAACTAACTGAAAAATACCTTACTGGTACTATAAGGAACTAAATACTTGTCAGACTGGTATGTATCCACTTTAGCCTGAGCATATTAGCTTAAAAATATATTTATATCAGATATGAGATTAATAAATAGATTTAACAATCGATTTTAATTTGAAAAAAAATAATTACCTGTTAGTTTTTAAAAAAATAATTTAAATCTATTTTGCTTTATTAATACAGAAAAAAATCTATGCTTTAATTTTACCGGAATATCTATAATTAACAAATAAAAACGCGACCGTTATACCGATTATTAATGATTCTGCATGTTACTACACAATAATTCAACACTGCACGGAGTGAAATTGTTCTCGAACAGTATTTAGTATCTTCTACAGCAAACACTTGTTTACTAGTATTTTTCGTATTTTGACTACAAGGGCATTTCTGTCAAAGATTAATCCAATGTAATTATCTATATCTATACACAGGGTCACAGAATAACATCGTAACTCAAAAAGCAAGATATTTTCAGTTTAATTGTTTTTATGTATCTACCTGTTTACAGTTTCAATATAAATAGTTTTTAACCAATGATCCAAGCGTGACGTCGTAAATAAGTAAAGTAAGCAAATTTAACGTTACAAATAACCCTTTAATATTAGTAATAGTAAACTTTTAAAACTCACAATTCCCTAAAAATTACTTTAAGAATAACTGTGTTTCTGAGTGATTCTATGTAATTTATAATTAAATAAAATTGTGCTAAATTCAAAACGTTTCTTTTTTATTTTGACATTGGCCTAATAAGTCTATAGTTGTATTTGAAGTTAGTAATTAACAATGATCATAATGGTTGCAATGATCATATGGTATGAGGTTGCAAGTTATTTGCTTTGTTAAATTCAAATAAAAAATCTTTATAAAAAATGGCGTATAATAGAAATCGCTCCACGTTGGTTAAAAAAAGACTATAATCCTTTTTATACTATTTTATGTGAAATCTTTATAAAACGAAGTTAACCTTTTAAAAATTCATCTTGATTGACTTACGATATTTTTCGGCTCATGAGTCTAATTAAAATAACCTGGCTTAATGCATTGAGCTATTTAAATTATATTTTACTGTGGTCAATAAAACTTAGTTAAATAAAATATTATTTTTAATTGAGCATCTAGTCAGATCGCTAAATATTACAAATTTTATGTTAGCACGAGAAGGAGGAGCGCGTTGCCCCACCGCCGTCGAAGCCTGTGCCGCCGAAAGTTGAATTACCAGCCGACGATTGCGGGCTGGGTGTAGCACAAATCGTCATCACGGCCGCTACGCCCATGGTGGAGGAACCCGACCGACCCTTCCCTCCGCCGGAATCCGAGACCCACCCTGACGAGCAGGACCGTAACGACGAGAACGACGACGAGGAATCTTCTCTGTCTGAACAAACCGCGGTGTGCTTGCGCGACTCGGAAGACGGCCCTGCCGATTCCGCTCCGCATCCAGCCTCAAGTTCCACGGCATCCGATGGTGAATCAGCAGGCGCGTCCGTTGCGTCCGGTCCGCCTACGGCGCCACAATCGCCTCCGGCAGCACCGCGCGCCGGAAGAGCTTCCATCCCGGACGAACTAGAACCAGCGCAACTCGCGAGGCTCACCGATCTCAAAGAGTCTAACGCTTAGGCCTAAATAAATATTCCTTTCCAAATAACTGAATAGTATTTATTATGCCTTTTTAATGTTCGGGTCGATCTTAGTAAAAGGAACTATAGCGTGAACTTATTACCTATACCAAGTAAAATTTTAAATATGAATTTTTGTACCTACGAATGTAGTAGATTTCGACAATATCCACAAAATTTGTATACGGTCATCCGGAGGGGCAAAAGTATCCACGACGTTAGAGTGAACTTAAAGTTTTATAGCGGCGAAGACGACGGATAACCAATAATTGTTTCGTTCAATTAATGATTCATGCTAATTCACCACAGTAACTAATATTACTGGTCGAAAACTATATGTAAACGTTATAGATACTTCTGTCCCGGGTCACCTTACTTTATTGTACTCTATTATAGTCTATCTAGGTATAGCGTACCGCAGTGTCGGTTTGCTATTACTGGGTGAAGCTAATGTTAAAATTTGTACCGTTTTGCAAAATAGAACTTAGATTATTTTAAGTAAGTACTACCATGTAACAATAATGTGTTTCTATGGTGGCGATGCTTGAGTGTCACCGATTAAATACTAAGGTCACTTATCATCAGTTGGGATTATAGTCAAGCATTAACTTGTAATAAGTGAAAATCACTACTAATTCCGCGGCGAGACGATTATGGTTAACTTAACCGTGTTAAATAGAAAGTTTTTACAAAAACAAATGTTTAAAACAACCGTACGGTATACTCGTATTTGCGGAATCAGCTGTGGTTCAGATCTGAAAGATGTGAAAATTACCCCGCCTTACCTTAGTTATACTTACCTACAGTTGAATAACAACGACTTCTACTAGCTTCTCTTTCTAAATATTATTACCTAAGTACACTTAGACAAATTTAGATATGATGTTATTAGAAAAATATTTACATTAGAATTTTTATTAGTTATAATTATTTAAATACTCACTGACTATTAGAGATTGTATATTTTTATCTTTTTGTATCAGACATTAATAATTTGCCTGACTTGGTTATTAATTACAAGAAGGACGTACAAAAATCATATTTTTAAGTCTTATCAAATTATTTTTTTTATTTGATCGTAGTAATTTAGTCTGTCGATATTGTGACTGTATAGTTGTTAAACTTTTACCTACTGTGTTGGGTAACTGTCACAAAATTACAAAATTATAATTATTATAAACGATTTACACTTTTGTAGGTACCTACAATTGGACCATCAATCTTATTTACTACTAAATTAGCTTATCACAGAACGGTCCTAAATTGCATTACACCAGACCATGTGTACCGTCTCTCTTAACTGTGGCAAAAGTTACTTTAATTTGGTCCAATATAATGATAATACGTTTTCTGTTGCACTTAGCGTTTTACATAAATTATCTTTTATTTGCATGTTTAAACTATTAGTTTTTGTTACCTTTGATGTCGAAGATTCTTCCCGACGAACGTCAAATTTTTTTGTTACTCTATTTGTAATGTGAGACCCCTTACAAAGCTTTAAGCGACATTATTTGAGAATATGATATAGATAATAATAAAATTAGTTTGAAGCGATAACTTCAATTTAGGAATACTTGTATATACCTAGCAAGTAAATATTACCTTACTTATTATACTAGTTAACGCTGCAGCACGGCCTTTTGTTTAGTGGGCTGGATAGAGATAGTAGAATGTTCATGTTGGCCACACATATATTATTAAATCTTTAATTTATATACTATCACCTTATGTTGATGAAACCTTATTTTAGCAATCGACTGATTGACACTATCGATACACATTATCGATAATATGAAAATTATACATTAAAATTTATATATCCTACGGATGTAATTTCCCATGATCTCATTCTCGATCATCTAAAAGATCATTACGGGAACGTTACGTAGGTATTTCGTATAAAATAGAAAAGGTATAAAATATTACAATATAACATACGTACAGAATTTTAAATGTGATAGAACATAAAAATACAATTTTTTTTGTTATGCCAACATGCATTGCAACATTTGGCCAACATGCAGTTTAATAAGTAAAGCGTTGTTAACAATAAGTCGGTGATTTTTTGGGTTACGCTGTGGAAGGGTTTGTCGCGTACATGAAGACGGCGCACCACAATGGTGAAGCGAAAAATTAATTAAAAGTAGGCTTAAAATGATACAGGATGTTACAACCTTCTTTCTCCGAAGACTATCCAATTACTTTTTTCATGAAAAAACCTGTTTGTGTATTTTAACTTAATCAAATATTGCATACCTTATGTTGAATTATGTATATATCTATATTTTTATACAGATCATAATATTCAGAATAAAATGTTGCATTCTAATTGAAAATTAAATATAAATGTAGTATCATTATCTTCTCATCAAAGATGTCGATCCACTAACACTAAATTATTTTGTGATCCAAGTGACATTCAAATTGAAAGTTATTAAAACATTTGTGTAGAGAATTGGGATATCGCATTTCCCTAGTGGAAGATCTTGCTAAGAATTTTAGTGTAACTTATCACCTAACTTTTGGATCGAGCAAAGGGGAGTGTAGCACTCTGTATATTATATTACAGACACTGTAACAAACCTGCACCCATGTAACGACTGTTTATACGATACCTTTCTACGTTCAATGTTGTTTGTGATACATAACGTTATATACTAAATACCTATAGATATTATGTTATCGAAGTACTCGTTGCTTTCCTCTAGTAAAATCAGAAAAAAGATAGTTACATTAGTCCGAGTGCTGAATTATGTTGAATGAATTTAAATGTATTACTAGCACTCAAGAATTGTGTTTTATTTAAATGTAACCTTCATGTCCTTTAGTTTTTAAAGTAGCCATTATTCGCCCGCTTTACTGAAGGATAAAACTAAATCGCTCTCTATTTATAATGTAACAAAGTAAATAATTATATTTTTCATCTCGAGGAAATTCACGCATTTTTCTTTGCATGATTTATTTTAACAGTTGCACAATCACACTGACTAACATGTACGCGAACAACCCCGATCGCCGCTAGCCTTGGTTATCCACAGCAGTTCAAAGTTGCTGGTCTACAAAGCAATAAATGTTATTTCTTGTAAGTACATGTAGGGTTAGGGTTTATTCACTTTTTTACAATATAGGGTAGACGTAAAGCAAACGGGCTACCTGGTGGTGATTGATCACTATTACTATTGGCACAGCCAACACCGGAGGAGTCGCCATTTCGACATCTGGTTTTGGGAAATCTTTTTTACCGGACCCCATATAATAGTACTCCAGGAATACCTCAGGGGAAGCTGTATTCACTTTACTTGTGCGCATCAAAAATTAAGCAACCTTCAACAGAAATACCTGACAAATATGTTTCGTTCTTTGACCATCATGATAGCACTTATATAACAGGCAGGATATAACAATCATCGTCTCTGTCGTCCAGTTGGTAGTGACCCTTTCCATCGAATTAAAAGATCTGAAACTTCAAGGGTTCAGTTTTTGAATCTGGCAGCCATTTCTCTACACCTGGTTGGCTCTTAATTGCATATTTGTATAGCAATCGCGACACAAAGATTCCATCTATCTTAGAGCTTAAACCAATCTCCCCTGATAGTAGTGCATCCTGCTAAAAAACGGATGAGGTTACGACGAATGGTCAATCCTATTGGAGATCGCTGGGTTTTATACAAACTAGTTCTGCGCATAAACCAGCGTATTTAAAATTAGATTGCATGGGGTCTAATACAAAAGTATTTGTAAGTATAACTTGAAGGAAGTAGGTACCAACATAAAATACGTAGATATATCCACACCAAGTTTATTCCAAAATATTCAAAAACATAAGTAATATAAATGTGGAAGGTTAAACAGCGATATCGTTAATCACAGTATAAATTAAGTAATTATTTTTCAGTAGCATAGAAAACTGCGTTGGACTTACAGGGATAGTATAAGATATGAGACCATTTTAATGAACAGCGATGCGACGGAGTATAATTAGTAACAACATTCTAGATATCTATAATAGAACTGGCATTGTACATATTAGGGACGTTATGGATATGAAATTTCGGATTTGGCTATGGATACGAATATATTAATATGTTACCGGTTTCGGTTACGGTTACGGTTATGTAATTATTTCGGATTACCCGATTATTCCGGATAATTTCGGTTACGGATATTAAATGATTATGGACTTGTTCAAAAAAATATATGTAAGGTTAGTAAAAGATATATGTAAAGTTATTTGTAAGGTGATATTTTGATTTTCTATCTAGGTATTATATGGTATTATAAGCATGACCAACAAAAATCTCTAAAATAAAATAATAAAAACGTCTAAAGATGAAAGCGACGCGGCTAGTGTATCGGCTCAGCCGGCGAAAACCTTTCATAGCGAGTTTCATTTAGACTCTACCCCTATCCGCAATTATTCAAAACTTTTTTAATCGGATATATTTTGATTTCGGATATCCAATATTTTCCCGTCCCGGTTACGGAGCTCCATAACATCCCTGGTACATACATATTGATTTAGTTAGGTACTGCTGAAAATTTTTTGTTACCTGAGTGTTGTGTGATTTGAGACTCCTGCAATATCAATGTTTAAGAACCGAATCATAATTTAATGAAATTAACTGATTATTGAATGTAACAAAAAAAATATACCATAATATTTTTGCTCATAATCGATAAACTGAGTAAATTATTGATGACCACAGATAATTGAACATTTAACTTCTCAAAAATTACTTTAAAAGAATAATCTATATTTGAAAAAAAAAAACTTCTTCAGGAATAGGTACCGCCACCCATTGGGATAACGATCCAATAAAAACGTCCTAAAAACTATACACGTACTTCCACAATGGATAATGTAATTATCTAAATATTTTAGGATCTATACTAACGGGCTACATTTATATAATATTGTTGAATTACTTTCAAAAATAAAGTTCGCTACCCTAATTGTATTATTGACGAGATGACAAAGATTCCAACTCCAACATTGTCGTAATAACTTAATTTTACCAAGATCTTTTAACATTCTATTCGATTAATAACCGATCTGGAGTATCAACTATCAATTTTTAATAGGTTTTGTTTCAATATTGGATCGAACACAAATTGAATGAATCGTTGAACATCTAAACGAAATAATAATAAATTGTCAAGCGAAAAATTTCTTTAGCTGTTTATATATTATAAGCTAAGTCCAACAATCAATGGATTATGAATATGAGACATTAGACAACATTGATATGTGGATATCAACAAATAGCTATCTTCTCAACACTTCGTTTTCTCTAAAATATGGTATATTATATTTCCGTATGTTATTAAAAAATCTGTGTACTACTACGGTTTAATTAAGTGCTACGATTTCTGTATATAATTATATCATTATCATACTCCAGTTGTTTGGCTCGGGCGTTCCCAGATTGAGGTCAAGGCCATAGTCCAAGACATTGACCAAATGGTGTGGTACGCTTCACACAACTGTGCCGTACCTATGCTTCGTATCGATACTTACATCAGCATTCGATATAATACTTGTGTGAATGGAAATAAAACCTGTTGTACTACATCAACCGAAAAGTGTGTATTCTTTCCTCCCACTCGATTGAATTATATAGATAACTAAGCATAGGTTCGGCACCAATCTCTGAGAAATACAGGATTCCTCACAATTTTTCCTTACCGTTGCATATATTATTTATATTATTTCGTCCAACAGGCGCACCATGTTTTTTACGATAAGACTTATGAATATCTCGCGATGCTGTAATTTCCTCACGAAGTCGTTAATATATGTATTTTATAACGATCTGATACCTGCGACTGCATCTGCATGGAGACCTGTTTTACGATATTTTAATATAATTCACTTGATACAGTAAAAACTAAAAATGTACGAATACTCATCAACAGATTATTATGCTTGTATTAAAAACATTCATTCATGTTCATTTATATATATAATATAATGAAAAGCGGGAAGTTTATTTCAGACCATCATCCGGTGTTAAAAAAGATTTAATCTAAAGTACTACTCTATTCAACACAATACGTTTTAATGGCTTAATATAATCAATTTTAGTAAATAATTATGTAATATACATTAAGTATACTAGTAGTATTTTTATTAAAAAAATTTAAAATTACATTGAACCCACAAATTAATAATATACAATAATTGTTAAGATACAATAATTTACGATAATATATTAGTTAGTATGAAGTAATTAATATATTAAAAACCATCAAAGAAAAAACAGACACCTACTATTTCTAACACATACAGATAGATGTAAAAGGTCAGTGTGTGCACCTATTAATTGTAAATTTAAAGAGTTGATTATTTATGAAGTACCTTATACCTAATAAGTAATATGATATCTTAACATTTTATCAAATTGTTATTATTATATTTTAACCTTATTCTTCTATCAGTATTTTTTTATATAAGGGAATTACGTATACAAAAAAATCTACAACATGCATTAGCTTCAATGTCATGTTATGTTTTGTTATTGATGTTTGTTACTTTATAAAACTACTATTGAATAAATAAGTAAATCGATGCTTTAATTTCATCACTTACAACACTCCTATATAACTGCTTACAGATATACAATAATCTTAAAAGGTTTTAATTATATTAGTTAATTATTAACAAAAAATTACACCTCTCATAAGTCTAAAAAAAATCAAAAGTTCCGACAACGTATGTCGACTAATTGGGTGCTGCTAACGATAAATATCATAATACTTAATATTTGTAATTTATCACAAATTAAAAATCCTACACAACTAACAAAAAAGACTGATCAAATAACACAACTTCATTAATAATTATGTACTTGACCAATTGTGTTCAGCTTGAAATTGATGCCTTATGAAACGGAATATAAACACATAAATAAGTATGTTATCATAAATATAGACTTCAGTTTAAAGTTATTAATTCTTGCATTACTTTAAAATCAACCCCTAAATTCCTTGAACTGTTGATGGCCACATCTTGAATGTACCTACCTAATTATAATTTATTAAAAGAACTATTTTACTACTCACACTAAATAATCATGTTCATAAATACATTATTTTTGTAATATTCTACAGTCCGGGACACAAAAACCGAGCTATTTAGTATTTTATATTTGATGAATCAAATTTAAATTCCAATATACAAATTTTTAATACAGTTCGCGTCACATAAAAAGAGCGCTCAGCGACATTGGTGGGGACGCTTCTGCGTAATGCTATAACCGCGCGCTAAAGTATGAAGTTGTTGCTTCTCTAAATAGTATAAACAAATCGATATTCATGTCGCCCCGTCTGCGTGATCGCTTAGTTCTCCTAAACTAGCCAACGAAGTTTGATTCGGTTTTTGCTTTCATTGAGAAAATTTCTTCCGAAAAGTTTATAAGTATAATGCATTCTAATCTAATTTATAAATTGTAGAAAAAAATCCATGTCTTGGGATCAAGTCGTAAAAAAATCGATTATCGGGCATCCTTGAACGTCACAAATCATTTTCCTTTCTTTTCTATGTAAAATCATGATACAATTTTTGTACGCGATTGTATTTATAAGCGGAAACGAAATATCGACTAAGCGCGGGAAGCTAAAGTCGACTGACTGACTATAACAAACCAATAGCGCGACGATGTAGACCAGTGTTGCCAACCCCAAAAAAACTAAAAACAACAGTTCACTAATAAGAAAACAGTAGATAAAGTAAAAAAAGCAGATTTCATACTTTCCTCATATAATGAAAACAATCTTTATTAGTTACCAGGACTCGCATACATAGTTATATTTTAATATTTATCACAACATAATAAAAAACGGCGAGATTACATATATTTCACAAATTCAAAGCTTGAAAGCTATACAGCACAATACAATAGGGCTTTAGTCTGTAGGTGTCATTCTTACACTGGGATTAACCCGTGCTTAAAAATAGTCAATCACATAAGACTGTGGTCGGGGAATTCCCTCAAATCCCGATAATAGTAGATACTGCAATTTAGTGTCATTGCGTTTTATTACATAGTGCTTATCAAAAAATATTTGCATATTGTAATAGGTGGCGCTGAACGCTAATTGAAAAACAGTAAAAATTAGGAATGAAACAGAAAACAGTGGCATCAATGTGAAAACAGCAAATCTACTGTTAAAACAGTAGGGTTGATAACACTGTTATAGACTATACCCCCGCCGCGCCTCACCACCTCCTACCACCAATTGGGCCAATAAATCGCTCACCGCGCTGTGCAGGCATATAGCCAGCTTTCCTTTTATATGACGCGAACTATGTTCATAAAATAAATGATTAAATATGTTAGTAACAGAAAACCAAAAAACATATCCACGATTTCGTTTTAATATTTCATATTCAACAAATACTTGAATCCAAAAAGGTCCGATTCAATTGTCCAGGAGTAACTAGTGTATAAGAATTATATACTAAATTATTTCTTACCTAATATGCTATGATGAAAATGATTTTATTGTCTTGTGTCATTTTCAGCAGCAAAGTATTATTAGACTGTTGGTTCTACAAATGTTTTATTTGTAAACAACAGACTATATACTCGAAGTAACTGCATTCCGCAGCTAATCAAGTTTCAAATACACTAAAAAATACTTTAAAACTACATAGATTTCAAACCATCTTAACAAATAAAATATAGCAAAATCTCAGTTATTGAACTGCAGGCAGCACCTACCAAGATATTTGATAATTTTTTTTTGTAAATCTTAAATATGATGAGAGAAATAAAGGTTTATATAAAATATTATATCATTCAAGAACTTTGGTAAGGTTATGTCACCTGTTTATGACTATTAGTCATAAGTTATTTGATAATTACTTATTAAATACTTACTTCCAATAAATTAAAAATATTTGACATATATTTAACAATTTATCCTAATTCTTATTGTAGAATTCATATCTACAGACAAATAGGACTAAATTAAATATTTCTAATAATAAGAATGTAGAATATACTGAACTATTTTACCTTTCCTAATACCCTAAGTTCATGGATCCAGGCATGTTGATTTTGTTAATTATAATTAGATACACATATTCTTTAAGTATTTATTATGTTATTTTCGAGTACCATACAAGAAACTCAACGTAGGGTTACATATTATTTTAATACAATAAGATATGTTTAATAAATTAATAAAATAAGATTTAATACAGTAGACTAATAAATATTATTTTAATAGTAAGCAAAAGATAAATGCTTTAAGTACTTAATTGTGTCTATTGATATACAATTGAACATTTCAAGTAATAAAAATCAAAGAATAATATTTGGTGACGATAATGAAACACTACACTGTAAAGGACAGCATAAATGCTTGTGTGAATCTTTTTACCTGTTTGGCCTGTTACAATCCTCATAGAAACAACCTTTAAATTTTTAAGCCAGAAGATGTCTAAAATCTATGTATACTACTAATTAGCCAAAATATGTGCATTTTGCATTGTTATCCTAATTTAACACATTAAATGCAATGAAAATAAAACTGAAATGCATATACATAATTTTCTATAACTTACATATAAAAGTATATTGCAAAATATTATGTAAAATTATAGTTGTTTATAATGTTACATAGATAGTGAAATTTTACGGCTGGCCTGTGTGTATTGAGCTTGTACATACACAGTAACAATGTACCAGGACACGCAAAAAGCTTTGCGGAATAAAAGTTTTTATGCTTGAGATACTGGTCAGTTATAATTTATTCTTAAAAGCACGATTATAAGTAAAAATAGGAACATTCCAATTTCAAAATTTCCCTCTACATTTTTACGAGGTAATTTAAATTTCGCCTGAAATCAGAGGAATCGTATCATAGACTTTATATGGCATTTAACGATGAAGGTGCTTCTAAAGAATTTTGGATTTATCAATACGATCCAGAAACCAAGCGCCAATCGACAGTTTGGATGTTTCAAAACGTACCCACGCATACCAAAATAAAGCGATCTAAGAGTAAGGTTTTGATCGCTAGTATTTTCAGTTTGACTGGGTACTTGGTTTCGATACCTCTACGAAATCAACGTATCCATGTCGAATGATATACTACCAAATGCTTGCCAGAGGTTTTCACTGCTGTGAACAACAATCGACCGAACACAAGGCTCTGCGGGCTACTCACTCAGACCTCAAACGAAGGACTTCCTGAAAGTACATCGGCCAAACTCCTAGGTCACCCATCTTACAGCCCTGATTTAGCCCCGTGCGACCTCTATAAAAAATCAGCACAAGGGATACAGTTTTCGTCGCCGGAAGATGCGCTGTCAGCGTTCGAGAAGGCTGAAGATGTGTCTGAAGCGGATTGAAAATTGATTCATATGTATGAAAATTTATATAAATGCTGGTGGAGAGTTCTTTGAAAAGATTTAATTAAATAACAATTACCCATAGAATATATTCTTTTACTTTGGCAAATTTTCTGAGTGTCCTACGTATAGTAATAGATTGTACTATGTGAATAAAATATAATTCTTTTTTTCTCATTAATTTATTTTTAAAAGATACATAATAGAACGAATGTATATGAAACTGATTGGCAACGAAAAAAAATAAAGCTTTATATTATTGAAATATGTATATATACATAATAATTGTTATGCTTAATAACAAAAAAAATAGTATTTTTCCCCGGTTCATAGAGTGACAAAGTTACAAACGCGTAAGGTTAGCTAATCTGCATGTGTATAATTACAAGCTCAACGCCACAGGCCTGCGTAAATAAAAGTTAAAAACATTTGATAGATACACGTGAATTGGTTGACATGGCGGTAAAAACTTTTCAAGGTAGCCATTATAAAGTAAATCTTTTAAATTAAGAAATCTCTAAGGCCATTAAAAATTTTGTATTTGATTTATAATGTGAATCAGTTGACATGCTGCGAGAAACTTTTAAAGATGGGCATTTGAAGTCAGTATTCTGCTAACATTATGTCAATGAAACATTTTTATCCAATCAGTATTTATAATTAAATTAATCTAAGCGGTTAGTCATTAATTCACTTCACCTTATGAATTAAACGGCCCACAAATTTTGGTACAGTACGAAATTTTGGTGTGACCGGAATTTTCTACATTTATTCACGCTTAACGGACCAAGATATTTAATAAAGTTTATAATTATTTTTAAACCTTACGAATGTCTGAAGCTGTTGCTTTTATACTGTTCGTAAATCTCCTGGAACATGACGCGACAATTCAGTCTGACCTTCAGTTTGGAACAGAGCAGGAAAACGCCAGACAATTTGCGGTGTAAAGAGTATATTTCTTCTGGAGGTGGGCAGAGTCTATGGGTCAATATAGTGGGAACCAGAGCTTGAATTCTACGGGTTGTTTTCTGAGCACCGAAATCGAATTCGCCCTCAGTATCGCTTGTAAACACTTCGCCCATTATCATTACTGTATCTACATGAGTCTCCTCCATTATCTGTAAATATTAGCCATATTTACTTACTCTGGCTCTACACGGCAACTTCATTAGTATAAAACAGCGGTATTTGACGATTGGCATACCTGTTGCAGCATAATACCGCAAAGAATGCTTTATAAGAAATACACGGAAATGGTAAGAAAAACATTCCAAAGATGATTTCCAGTAACAAGTAAAAAATACGCACCTTGGACTCGTACCCGGTGAGAAACTTCATATCGCGCGACATTCTCAGTATCGCATCGCGATCTCCGTCGGACGCAGCCTTTATGATCTCGATATATTGATCCATAAACTCTTTTGAGTACTCCCGAGTGGCACCAAAATCTAGGAGAATAACCTATAACAGACATACATTTTATTTACTACGGTTACAAATTTTAAACAATATTTAGATCCTACATACACGACATAGTTACTAATGCTTAGTGTAAACAAAGTCAGGGAGTCGAAAAAAATACAACTGCGTCAAGCCTATAAACAAAAATGCCAAAGACGAAATGATATTACACGAAATCATGCCAACTTTATATATACTACAAGTCTGTCATGTACGAGGTGCGTTAACTTTACAAAATAGGTGTAGCTATATGATTAAGTTGTTAAGTTAATTTAGTACTATTAGAATTAGTATTACCTGCTTAGTTTGTGTGTTGTAGAAGAAATTGGCCCAATTAGGGTCGGTTTGCATGCAGCGCAGCACGAACATTTCCCGGAGGCAAAGTTGCATAATCTTGGAGGCGATGTCTTTTCGAATTTCATAGTCAGAATCGAACAGTCTGTCGAGCGGTGTGCCATCGATGAGCTCAGTAGTGATTACTTCAGCGGCGCACAGCTCATCTAAAGATTTTTTTTTAATTGCTCATTAACACCATCGTTTACCAGAATTTTTAAACTTTATTCTTAAATCTCTCTGTAATCTGTTTTTAAGCAACTGTTTCATTTCATTAATTATATTCTGTCAGAATAATTATGCTGTACACAGTTATTGGGTAAATTTACACTAAAATAAAATCTTAAAACTGTTTACTTTTTAACGCAATTAAAATTATGATCATCCAATATTTAATTATATGGTTTTTCAAATAGTTCAAAGGGGTATGAACGAAAACAAACAGTATAATAAATAAAATTTATAAATCCTTCCTTATTTAGCAATAAAAACCTAAGCTAATAGAAATATGAACTAAGAAAATACTGGAAAGAAAATATTATTAATTGCACTGTTGTACAGACAATATATGCCAAGAAAATAGATAAGCAAATACCTACCATACCTAGAAAAATATATTCCAATAAAATACTGTAATGATTTTGAAGATACATGATTTTTATTGATTTGATGAAGAAACGTTATTTTAATCATATTTCATCACAAATCTTTTTTGCGCATGTGAAAAACTCAATGAACGATATTCAATTAAAATTTACAAACATTTTGGTATTAATGCGATGGAAAAATTGTAGTTACAAATGAAGTTAAGGATAATTTAAATCGCCATCTTCCTGTACTACGTTCGCTTTTAGGAAGCATTTCACCAACTAGTTTCATAATATTTGTAACAATATTGCGTAATAAAACTACTCTACCATCTTAACTTTCCATTCTATCCAGTCCTTGCTATAAACTAATAAAATAAGCAATCTTATTATTATCGATTAGTTTATTCATTATGAATATTTTCTAAAATCGAAGTGGAACGTTGGGCGTAAGCGACAAATTGATAAAATGTGGGGACACCATGCATTTTCAAGTTTCCAAATTTTGTCATTTTAACAAAATTTTATATAGTCTGGACCTCAAGGTGTCTTTCCTTAATTGGAAACCACAATAAGCTTATTCAAAGTCTATTTCCTTCTTGTAATCAGAGCCATGGTGGCACAAAAAAATTATAATTCCAAGTACATTACCTATAACATCTGGAACGAAATACTCTGGATATGGAGCAAGCAACTGCTTGAATTTCCTGGTGCACTTGGCTTCCCGAATATAATCCACTTCCCATGCCAGTTCTTTTTTCGCTACCTCGACAATGTTGTCAATAAACATCCCCCTTGGAAACACATTCCATACCTGCAATTAAGTTAAAATGTTATAAAAGAGCATGGTTCTGCCCACTGTGTCCTAATAGTAAGATTAATTTTATCGATTAGTGTTTTTGTTACTTAGTAAAGTATTCTAATATGTAATTCTGTGAAATTTACAATAAATTCATGAATTTTTACATATCCCAGCTTCTGAAGTATGTTAAAAATTTAAGAATTGTGTGAAGAAAATTGAATGAGATGTCATGCATAATATTATATACTGAGATTATAATTGTACTTGCCTTGAGAACTCCAACAAGGTTGTCAATATCACTATTAATTCCCTTGGCAACACCAGGATATTGAACCTTCACTGCTACTTCCCGACCACTATGCAGTATCGCTAAGTGTACCTGACCTGTTAATGAATAATCAATTTTAAATGAAGAATAATTAGTCCACTATAGTCTATGTTAAAAGCAATACAAATGAGAAAGATCCATCCAGGTTAGAAATAGTTTGGTCAAATTGGTGCCTTTTAAATCTTTTTGATATTCCTGAATAAAAATAAATATATTTATATGTGTCCAACCTCAAACTGTTATTTTATATTGCATCTGTTCAGGGTTCACATTAATCATTTGTTTTGTACATCTGACCCAGCTTACCAATAGATGCAGCAGCGAATGGTTTCTCCTCAAAGTGCTGTATAAGTCCACGCCAATCTGGTCCCAACTGCGAACTCATCACTTTCTCCACCTGCCAAGTAGGCATAAAGTCCGCCGACTGCCGCACTCGCTCAAATATGCGCTGTAGTTCTGGTGAGATCAATGCGTCATCTTGGATACTTAAGAGTTGACCAAGTTTCAATGCTGCACCTGGAAAATAAAATGTTTGAAATATTTCGCTCTTTAAGTAAAATGTATTTAAATATTTTATAAGTATACTGAGTACGTCAATAATTAGTTTTCACTGACCCCTCACTTTACATAACGTATCCACAATTCTTTCCGCATTAGCAGGGGACATAAAAGTACTGGCAGTATCGTCCACTCGGCCTGTGACCGATTGCAATGTATTCCTGGCATACTGCGCAACTGTGCCCACGCCCAATCCAGCTGCCAGGGAGCCAAATGATATCATGCGACCGATGCGAGATGATGGCACAACGCGAGCCTTAGAATTAGAACTCAACTGAAAAAATAAAGATCAACATTACAATTGATGATTTCATATATTATGGAAAATGTACCTTTAATGTAAATGGTTACAACTAAATGAAATTATATTTTGATATAAGTTACCCACTGTAGTCTTTAGCACTCTCCTCATCACGAAGATGGTTACTACCATGCTGCTTCAGTGCAGATAAAAAAGTAACTCCGA
Source organism: Megathymus violae (assembly GCA_003671415.1). Taxonomy (NCBI): domain Eukaryota; kingdom Metazoa; phylum Arthropoda; class Insecta; order Lepidoptera; family Hesperiidae; genus Megathymus; species Megathymus violae. The sequence goes on along the minus strand of PDGT01000004.1, from coordinate 6,513,898 downwards.
TATCTATTATCGACCAGCTTTCAAAATAGCTTAGCTGTTATTAAATTAGGTTGACCAGGATTGATAGATAAATGTAAATTTCAAAGCTGAGGAAAGCCAAAAAACATTTACCACTACCAGCCATGACCCATTTAACTTATATCCTTCAAAATCGTTAAGTCTTGTCAACAGCATTTGAACAATTTACAAACTTCCAACACCCACATTGGCCACTACACTTACTAGCAAGAGCTGATGTAGCATGGTGTAGTGTAGCAAGCTGTGAACCCTCCTCTCAGTGGTAAAAACAAATATGTGCATAATACTTAATGGATAAGGGCATGCAGCTTTTATTATATTACTTACTGAAACCCTTATTTTCTTCTTTGCAACAGGTTTTGGAACAACCGTGTTATCTCTGGTAACAGTAACTTCAGACTTAGTCACTTTGGTTTTGGGAATTGAAGATTTTGTTTCAATTCTTTCAACTTGAGTTTGCATTGCAATTGGTTGTACATTTTCTATTGCAATGCTATTAATTTGATTAGGCCTTAATCTTTCAGCTTGCTGCTTAAGTTTTTCCATTGGCACAACAATATCATCTTTTAGGGACTTCTGTCTAGTGATGGTTTCCATCTGTGATCTATTTAATGTTTCAAATGTCTTGTCAAATTCCTCATTTAGCTGATCAATCTCATCTTGCATTTGTTGATCCATGACAGCCTCGTTTTCTATATTAGCATTAAAATTAGGAATGTGCATGACTGCATATTGCCTAAATCCATGAGCCACAACTAAAGCTCTTTCAAGAATATCTTTTGAAAGGGCTGGTGCTGGTTTAAAAGATGTGATTGGGTTAGTGGGACAGCTCTGTATAAGCGGCTTGATACTAGAGTTATTCCACAGTACCCTTGAACTTTCCTGTTGTAATTTGATTCCAGCCTCTATCACCTGCCGAAGCCCCCTCACTATACCAATTAAGTCATTAATGTGCGACATGGTCTGAAATATGGGTGAAGTTATTTGGTTAGATATTAAATCAAATTTGATGGCTCTTAAAATATGTAAATTATATATAAGGTAATTAGAATTCAACATTAAGTTATACACATTACATATATTATGATGAACTGATGTATCATAGTTACTGTAATGCAATGGAGTTTAATGCTCTAGTATTTGTGCAAAACAGAGAAAAGCAATGTTTTGTTTCAGAGTGAAGTTATTAAGAAAATCTAAAATGTAACTACCACATTTATATGAACATGTTCAAAGACACTTGTAATACAACCAATAATCTCATTTTAGGTTAAGTAATATGCCAAGAAATGCTCACAGCAGTTTCATGCACTAAAAATTGTCAATTATTATATTGATATTCAGGTTAAATAGTGTAATCTAATATAGAAGTCCAAAATATAAGGTTTGGTTATCTAGTCAAACCCAATATGGTCATCTACCCTAGATATCCTTATTTAATGGATTAAATAAAAAATTAAATTAAATATTTTAATAATAATTTTACTTAATAAGTATAATTTCACTCAATTATATTGTAAATCGTATGGTTTAATGTATTTATTATACAAATGATTGCGGCGTAATAGGAAATTGATAATTTTTAATGCCAATGTAAATAATATTTTAGTAGGCGTCGCGACGCTAACATGTGCCTGGTGTTCACAGCAATCGAGGCCAAAAATTATGATATTGCGTAATGTATTTCGTCATAATTGGATAACAATAAATTATGCAAAGGTATAATTTAATAAAATACTTCATGTAACTATATACATACATACAATCTTAAATAGATAGTAGAAACGTACAATTAAGCTAAGTATATAATAAAATATAAAATTGTAATCAATATCCACGTTTTTGATGAAACTTCTGATAAAAAAAAATGCTAAACTTACCTGTAGCTTAAAAACGATACTGTACAAGAATTTAAAACAACAAATTTAAATATATAAGACTGATTCGGAAGAACATATGGTAGTATATGTGTAGAAAAAAATATAGGGAAAAATTAGGAATGACTAAATTTTATTTATCATAACTAAACTTCGGCAACCTTATTTAATGAACATAACATAATTCCGATTCAGTCTTATTCATCTTACCAATAAATGTCCGACCTTACATTTCTATTTTCTACTGTTTGACAGACAACAAATAAATTCTGAATAACTCAAAGAGAAATATGGCATAAATATTGGAACAGATATGTGGATTAGGTATTTTTCGATTTTAATCCGTACTTAATCCAGAGTAAGGAAAGATTAGGTATGGCGAATATTCAATAAACCTACTTTGAAACGGTATTACAAATTACAACTCACAGATAACATAAAATTACCGCCAGCACCATCGAGGCTTCAATTTAAGTATAAACTGGTGACTTAGAAAATATTTGCCCGAAGAAACGATTGAAATAATATTCGATCTTAACACTTGAAACATGAATTTTTTTACGTAACTAGTCGATATACGAGCAGACTATTTATCTGATGTCATCGCGACCAAGATCCCGCACTATCCGGCTTTCACCGTCGTCACTGGAGCTATTATGCATAGAAGGTTAGAGACTTATCCTCACAATGTTTCCTCTTTTTTTCGTTGAAAAACAATAATGCGGGTAACTTTTGGGGCTGCCTCTTTATTGTTAGATGAAAATTAGCCTCTACAATTATGGCAAAGTGAAGGTGTTTACCTCACAAAATTCTTCGTCCAATAATAATAATGCGGGTAATCGTATGGATTACAACTTCATTGTTAGACGAAAGCCTGTGCAATTTTTAATTTAACTTGCAAAATATTCGTTAAAGGATAATACTGCGGATAACTTTTGGGGTTATTACTTTGTTATTTAACGAATATATATTTTATACATCACAATATATTTTAGATAATATTATGTACGTTAAAAAATACTCTGATAGTTTTCTTAGGAAGAGTAATGTTCACAGTATTAATACTAGGAGTAAGGCTAAACTGATTGTTCCAAATTTCAGACTAAGCAAAACTGGTGGCTCTTTCATGGGTAGATGTGCAAATATTTATAATAAAATTCCATTAAAATTGACAGAAATGCCATATTGTAAATTTAAAACTCACGTCAAAGGCGTTCTTATGCGGAAAGGTTATTACAAACTTGATGATTATTTTCAGGATAAGACTGCTTGGACATAAGTTTAATATTAAGCTAGTTTAACTGCGTTCTGTAACTGTGAGTAGGAAAAAAAAACTCTCGGGAGTTTCTTGCCGCTTTTTCTTCCGAGACCACTCACAGTAGGGATTTGTTGAAGCAATAGCGTAGTTTGACGATCGAAAAGTTTTTGTAAAAACCAACTTCGAATAAAATATTATTTAATTTTATCATTTCATTTCCTTTCGTTTCGTTTCATATACCATTACTGTTATCATGCATTATTCACAAATATTAATTTGCTACTAATACTTTATTGTACTTTAGAAATAGAAAATATTTATTAAGCTTAAGACTTACTATCTATTACAAAGTTAGTCTTAAGTATAAATGTAAATAAATGTAATGTATAAATGTAAGTCTTAAGTCTTTAAATGTGCCAAGCCACAGAAATGAGAGTTCTAAGCCCTTACCATCTACCAGCATTGCCACCGAGCCTCAACAAATGGTCAGTGCTTACGAGGGCACACAGCTGGCAACATGACGTGTAGTAACTTCATTCTTAACAACTTAAAGAAGGAGCTAAAAGATCAACTTTCAGCTACAAAAATTGATAAACTCCTATTTAGTAAAGATTTATCTTTTGCGCTTAAAACTGCAAAAGCAATCGCAAAATCGAGCGCCGATATAAAGCAAACAATAAAGAAAACTATCAAAAAATCATCGAAACCCGCGAAGAATTTAAACTGGAGAGTTCCTTCCCTAAGTCAGGTCAGGCTGAAGGGGAACCAGAGGACAAAAGAGCCTGCCTACAGATATCTACAAGACAGCTCCTCGAAACAGTCGTCGAATCAAGCGCCAACTCGCAGTCGTCACCGCTAGATACGGTAAAGTATGCAGGCAGACTATTATATTTCAGTGAGCAATGGTCACTTATAACCGAAGATTATCATGGATATATGTATATTATCAGATATATTATCATGGATTGAAGATTCCATTTTCTCGACACGTATTCCAATCTAATAGGACCACGGACAAAATTTTTTCATCTTCTGAAAAACTAAAAATTGAATATTGTATTTATGAATTAATAATTATATTTTTGGTACCTAAACCGAACGGCCGATCCAGATTCATACTAGATCTAAAAGATTTGAATAAATTCATAGATACATGTCACTTCAAACTAGAAGATCTCCGTACAGCTTTAAAACTTATTTCAAAGAATTTTTTTATGAGTACAAGTTTTTATAGTTCCAATTTGATAAAAAATTATATACTCTGTTTGGTTTAAATACGGCTCCATATATTTTTACAAAAATAATGAAACCAGTAGTTAAGTTTATTAAGATCCTGTGGAAATTTATCAACAATTTATTTAGATGATGTGTTATTAATCTCAAAGTCTTTTCAATCGTGCTTGGAAAACATATCTGATACCACTAGGTTTCTCCAGTCTTTAGCTTGCATTATTAACACCGAAAAAAGAAATCTTATTCCTAGTACTTCGTGCAAATTTATAGGCTTCATAATCGACACGGCATATTTGCATGTAATCCTACCAAATGGAAAAATTGAGAAAATCAAAACTGAGATTGCCAGGTTTCCCGACATAAATCGTTGTAAAGTCAAAGAGTTTGCCCGTTTAGTACGTTTACTTACATCTGCCTGCCCAGCTAGCTTTATACTAAACAACTTGAACGTTGTAAATACTTGGACCTACTTAATGACGATAACTATAACAAGTACATGACTCTATCACCATCGGTAGCACCCGATCTAGAATAGTAGGCTAGCAAAATAAATAATCCTTTGTATAAAATCAAGCCAAATATGTTTACTATATAAATTTTTTGCGATGCCTCAACTACGGGATGGGGGGGCGGCCTGTAGCGATGAAAGGGCAAACGGGATGTGGACAGAAAGTGAACGCTCTCGACATATTAACTATTTAGAAATTCTTGCTGCCTTCCTCGGCAATTACCCAATTGCCAAATTCTTTTGAGAGTAGACAATACTACGGCTATCTCATATATAAATCGTATGGGAGGCGTACAATTTCCGCATCTTACCACCATAACCCGAGAACTGTGGCAATGGTGTGAAAACCGGAACATAACGGTATTCGCATCATATGTAAGTTCGAAAGATAATGTCGTTGCAGACGTAGAATGACGGCGTATACATCCAGATATTGACTAGGAACTATCTGACCGGGCCTTCCAAAAAATTGTCAGAAAGTTTGGGATGCCTGACGTAGATTTATTTGCCAGCAGAATAGATAAAAAATGTTCAAAGTATATATCCTGGCACAGAGATCCCGACGCTTACGTTATAGACTCATTTACGGTTGCTTGGTCCGCCTATTGTTTTCCCCCATTTGCTATAGTTCTAAAATCCTTAAAAAAATTATTGATGACCATGCAGAAGGCATCATGGTAGTACCTTGGTGGCCTGCATAACGATGGTACCCAGTCTTTATGAGCCTTCTAGTATCAGACCCATTAATCTTTCAATCCTCAAAAGATTTAATTGTGTCTCATTCCAGCAATCGAAATATACATCAGAAAATTAACCTGGTTGCCAGAATATTATCAGCTCGTCACTTTTAAGAAAAAAAGGACCTTCAACTTCAATACTTATAATGTTAGCCTCCCTCGCATATAGTTCTCTTAAGCAATATGATACGAGTCTTAAAAAGTGGTTTTTATTCTGTAAGAAAAATAATATCGATTTATATAGAGCTTCAGTCCCCTCCGTTCGTTTGTTTCGGTAAATAAAATGTACTCTGTGCCTCCGTTATAACATTCCTAACACATATATACGAGTCGGGTGCATAATATGGAACCATAAACAACTGTAGATCAGCACTCTCTATGATTCTAGATGAAGGTATAGGTAATAAATGATGGCATAAAACGTTTTTGCAAAGTTATCTACGCACTTCGTCCTCTGTTTCCCAAATATAATACAACTAGGGACGTATCTACAGTATTAAATGTCTTAACTTCATGGTTTCCGAATGAGTCTCAAAATCTAGAAAAAATATCGGAAAAGATTAACTGTTTTTACTGGCCTCAACAACCGGGCATAGAGTTTACGAATTCAAGGAATGTATCAATTTTGCAGAGAATGCTAATGGTATGCATACTGATTCACTAAAGAAATATTTGAATTTTGTTTGGTATGAAATATATGGTTGTAATTTTTAATAATTCACCATTAAAAAGTACTTTGTAATTTTTCTATACATATAATAAAATTGTAACTTATCGCTTTCTGTACATGAACGATATAATTATGATAAAAAATATTATAAGGGGCCTTTATTCACGCAATAAAATCTAAAACAATAGTTAGAATTTTTGTCTGTGCATTTGTTCGCGCTAATCTCAGAAATGGCTTAACCGATTTTGTTCTGGTTTTCACTAATGTATTGCAGTATAAAATATAATAAGGATATTATTTAAAAAAATATATTTCCCTTTAATTTTTTTATTGATTGTACCAAGTTGCACTCTGGCGCATATGCTACGCATTAAGACCCGCTAGTGGGTTCACTAGCGATATATATGGCGTATGTCATTTGATCTATTCGAAAATGTGGCGGATATGTAGGTGCACAGGTGTGTCTTTTTTATATAAAATAAGTTAATGCTTGACAACAACCACACCGGATAGTATCAGTAGGTATATAATATCAATATACATATATGCACTCTATCGGATGGTAAGTGACTAGGTAGTGATGAAATTATGAAGTTCGTGAACGGGAACAGATCTCTCAGCTTTTTTGCAAACTAGGTTGTTCTTTTAGTACGGAAACTCACGCTTTACAATTGGTACTGAACGCTTTATATTGTTTTGTTAAAGTAGCAACTTTGCTGTTATTTTTTATTTCACATACGTTGTACTTGTAGTATTTAAATTTTTTGACATATTTGTATTTCAATATAGAATATAAAATTATTTTGTTCAATGTCTTTAAGTTGGTAAGTAAAAGTTTTGTTAACTAACATATTGAGTAAATAGTAGTATATATCGTGCAATAAATGTATTTTTAATTTAAAGGAATCACAATATCCTTGTATATTTAATCGTCTTTTTTATATTTTTTATTAATGTATTGAAATAATAAACAATATAATATAAAAAACCTATTTTTTTTGCGAACTACAGAAGCCTACTATGGTGAACACACTAACTTACAAAACCCTATCCATATAATAAGTATACGAGAATATTGATGTGAGCAGGCTATTCCAGTCCGATTCAGACAGAGGGACACACAGTGTAAAAGTGGAATTGGTCATATTAGTTGTGAATGAAGTTTATAATTGCCAACATATTCTAACAGAGTCAAGTATAGGCTAAGTATAAAATTACAAAAATATATATTTTAGGTACTATTAAATTTTTATTTCAGTGTTTTCCAATTTCCGCAGGCACTTTTTATATACAACGTACACCTTTCATTCTTTTTAGATCTTTGATTAAGGAATCCTTCATAATACCATTCAGGTGTTTAGTTTGCCTATTTATTTTATAGATAAAATTGTATAACTTAGAGCCCTTCATTAGCGAGCGGTTCAACCATTGTGTCCAACTACTATGCGGTTGTTGTATATTGTGGCGTTGTGCAGCGCAGCTCAAAATATTAGATGATTGATTTGGTTATCAACCATTAAGACTTTCTACATTTTTAGCGCATGTGCTCTCAGTCACTCACGCCTTGGGGGCGCCGTTGGCTAGCTAGCACCAATTCGTCTAAAATATTCGGCTTCGCCTTGTATTATTTATCATTAAATTATGACGTTAAACTGGTGAAATTAAATTAATCCGATAATAATAATAACAAAAAAAAATTAAGTATATGTGAGAATTGATTGCTTTACGAATTGAACTTTTTACGCGCGCTGGTCAAATTGCCAATTGGACATTCTGACTAAACGTAATGAATGATATAGTAATGAATGATAGTCAACACGCAGACCAAATTTAGATCGACATACTAATACATAACTTCCAGATTCTTCTTCGAACTTTGGTTTGCATATTCAAATGATAAATGTGTGTATTAAATATACATAAGTTTGAAAAATTAAGAGGATCATTTTACTTTCAACATGAAATGAACCTTTCAATTCAAACCACCACGACATCATTGCTTAGCTTACGCATATTTATTTAAACGCACGAACCTCTAAGAATCTACTACAAACGTTTTAAAATTATGTTGACAGAAGTTGCATAATTTAACCCGTTTAAAAATTTAAATACTGTGGAGGGACTTCTTCAACAATAGTCTGACTTCTTTTATTTTTATTATTATGAGTATTCATATGGCGTTGATGAAAATAAAACAATGATGATAGCCTTTACTCTAATATTTTTATTTACCAAAATGCTTACGTAATAATTGGTTACAATGATAGGTACAATTAAATGCATATTGAAGTTTTTGTTATAGTACGAGATACCTATAACAAAAACACTTCACATATATAGAATGACCAATTAGAAGTAGAAACTTTTCATATTATAACATTTAGATTAGAATCATCACATTCATATACGTAGTATTACACCTATTTAAGATTTAATCTACAAAACACCAATATCAAGAGGATACAATATATCGATAGCTACTCATTAAATGAATATACATTTTTTCGTGTGTTATCATATTAAGTTAAACCAAAGTTATGAAATTAAAAATAATGAAATTATTGTTTTTCATATTAAAAAAAATATATATAGTGAAAGTCACGTCTTAATACCGATTCAGTCTTAAGAGTTTAATACAAAATAAATTAAACAAAGTCGTTTTTTTCGAATATGAAATATTTTGAAGATAGGAAAACCAAATAGGTACGATCAATAAAATTTACGAACAACCATTTACGGAATGTAGGCGCTTCGGTCGTTCTATTCATGTGCATTTTCTTTAAAACGTATAGAAATAAGAAATACAGACACTTTCAAATAGGTTCAAAGACTACACTAATGACATTTTTATTACATCTTGTATGAATAAAAATAATGTACACATATATTTTTATCTATTTATCCTGCCAATACTAATTTTCTAAATGATAAGATACCCTCAACATCTATTGCTTACATTAAAAAAATTAAGTGCAGAACACAGTGACTTAATTCTACACCATTTATAGATAGATATAATATGTGTGGTTCTTAACTGCCATTGACTAAAAATATTTTTTGGGGATTTTTATTAATGTCCATTCTATAGTTTCTGTTTCTAATGCAGTGCATATCTATGACACGCGTATTAATTTATCCGTGTGCCATAGCGAGTAGTCAAAATTCCGTTCTTAATTACTTACTATTTAAAATAATTATATATTATTACATAATACAGGGAAAAGTTGCCTATTTGTAGTTATATAGATTCTCAAGACACGCCGGTACAAGAACTGTTTCAGCTTCAGTAATTTTTGTACTGTATTCCGAGATAAATAACAGACATGAATTTTGATATGAATTTAAAATCGTAAATATTAGTTGCATAGTATTTATGCCAATGATGCAGTTTTTGTTTGTTCGAATCATAATATGGTATATGTGCATATACATTTGCATCGAATCATAATATGGTATATGTGGATAATTCATTTACAATGCAGCAGTTATGGTGGTAGGTACCTGCCTAATGTAAACTCGGCCAGAAACAAGTAAACTCAATTTTTTACCAATATCCGAACACAATATATTAATATATTTCAATGACAACATTAACGTAGTCCATTAAACTTGTATAAAGTATAATCTATTTACACTTAAACTCGTTCCCTCGATATACTATAGTACTGCGGATGAGAATATAAGTGTTAAACATAGTATTTGTTGAAAGATAAACATTGGGAACATAATTGTATATCATAGTATTCGTGTGACTTAATCATGTTGATGATTTTTTTGCCAAGTTTCAGTAAGGTCATTGATGATTGAATCAAATTGCTCCTCTGGCAAGGGGCTGCAGTGGGTCGATCGATAGTCGCGCATGTACTTCGAGATCTATAATAGAGACACAAATGTAACTACCTCTTACAAAAGGAATAAGTTAAGAAGCTTACAGTAACTAGTTTATCCCGATAGAAGTGCACTTACTAGCTTCAGCATGCGGTCCTCACTTTCGGTAATTTCGTTGCGGGCCATCACAATACGTTGCGTGTCGGTCATCGCTATTAATTTTTTTAATTGAGCAGTCATTTCGGTCACCTCCGGTACATCTGGATGACGCATTTCCAAGAGTTTGAGCAGTAGGTTATTACCTCGATTTGTCGATATTAAGCCAGGTCTGTAAGAGACGATTAAGTTTACGTACACCACTGAAGATATTGCCAAAAAATATTTTCAACTATTTATTACCTGATACAAATAATTTCATCATCGGTGCGACGTACTAGCTGCACCGGACCAGCATACTGCAGTACAAGTTCTCCGATATTCAAATCTGCATAAGAGCGAATCACCTCCTTAACTAACAAGTACCATGATTTAGGCATTTGATTTGCAGCCAATGGCAAAATGTCATCAAAAGTCGCGTCCAGAATCTACAAAAATTATTGTATTTTGATTAAAGCTCCAAAAATGGCGCCAAATTAATATATTATGTGGAGCACCTATTGCTGAGTAATTTGCCAAGTTATCAAACATATGTCGCGGAAGCGAATAATATATTTATAACCTAGTACTGTACTTTAATATTGAAATCGAAACACGTTAAAATGGTCGATTTTTTATAAGCAGAGCGTAAACTACCAGTACATACCAAACCGCGAACGTCAGGATAGTTGACAGCAGCCCAAGCGGCTGTATATCCGCCAATACTCCAGCCAAACATTACAATATCTTCGACGTTAAAATGGAGTTCATTAATGGCATATTGCACAACGACATCTATAGCGTTGCGTTCTTGAGCAGGTAATGGTATGCCCTATATGATTATAGAATTAAAATAAAATTATTAATGTTTAACTATTTTTTGATATGGTACTTCTAATTTACAATATGATTAAAGTAAAAAAAATATATATGATGAGAATTCTACATTCAGGATTTACAACATGCTTTTTAAACAATTTAGTAATATTGTTTTCTTGTAGAACCATTTAATTTTCAAGGAGAAGCTCATTCCACAACTTTGAATATGTATGGCCACAAAGTTTATCAAGATCGCCTAAGCTCCAAATGATGTGGGTGAGACTTACAAACCAGGTCAAATCAATTCTCAGAGGACTCACCATTCTAATATCGGTAGAACACGCAGCCTATCTACCTGGCCATGAAGGTTAAAAGAACATTAAATGGAAATATGTATGAATTTAAAAACTTTAACCCAACACCTTGAGATTCCATTTATATTTTTATATAATCCAATACTGAATACTCATGGATAATATCCCATAAATAAATATTATTCTTCATATCACAATAAGATATAATATTTAAGGTCTATATTTAAGATATATATTTAAAGTCCTCTCCAAAACATGTAGATTATTTATAAAATTGTGAATTGCCCAGGTTTAAGAATTTTAATAATACTAGGATGAAAATTGAATATATAAGGAAAAACATTTTTGCTACTCCAAGGAAAATTTTAATGTTAATCAAAAAATATATATATTTAGCACATATTACGAAAATAACTTACAGTGCTGTTTGCAAATCCAGGATGGTTCCATCCTAGTACTGAGTATCCAGCTTTAATTGGTGTGGACATGATTCCTATCTCGTAGAAGCCACTGTTGCCCTCACAACATATAACAAGAATGTTCCCTCTCAGAGATTTGGGACGATGATCAATGAACATGGTATCAATACTGTTACCCTCTGCTGTAATCAATTTAGCACGTAGCCCACCAAAATTCTCGACGAGGACTGTGCGGCCTTGAAATAAGGGATACCCTGAAATCAGGGCTTCATAACGAGATTAGGATGACTGACGTCAGCCCAGTCCTTGATTTTCATGTAAGCAAATTGTAACACCAAGCATTCAAGGGCCGGAAAAAAATAAAATTCAGCAAGAAAAAAAATAAAGCTTAACTGAATAGGAAATGAGGGTTAATGGACTTACATAGAAGATTCTGAACAACACCCAAAGAACCTGGATATATCAGACGAATAGCAAAAGTATGTGTAGCTAAGTAAGCCAACACTTGCAAAGTGGTTTTCTGATACAGAGGTAGGTCAGGATTTGCACATTTGCTGAATGGAAGCTGGTCAAACCATGGTGTGCTAAAAAAAAGATAAACATAAGAAACTTTACAACATACCATAATAGTAGAATAGTGCTTGCATTTATTTCCATTAAAACAGAAAGTGTAAGGTAATTGTTTGAATTTTGAAGGATACTCAAAAGATGTTTATCAAGTATGTAAGTATTGAAAGATTTATAATTGAATAACACTAACTGATTAGTAAAATAGTTATGCAAAAAAATCATACTAAAAAGCTCCTTGTGATTTTTCTCATAACATGATAAGAAGATAGTAAGACTAAGATGTTTCAGTATGTGCATGACAGTTTTACAAAGTAAAAGTACATACTAAATTCCATTATATTCACTTCTATTTTTCTATTTACTTGTTCTACTTCTTTGTAAGCTAGTCTTTTTCATTCCTTCTTTTTTATTGTTCTGGTAGGATGGCTTTATGTTAATATTTATTTACAGCACATACAAAAAAATACATATGTATTACTAAAAAAATAGTTATAATTAACCTCACCTGTGTTTCAGAGGCATAACATAGGATGCAGGCCAATATTTGAAATCAAAGTCATATCTTCTTAGTCCCTCCACATACAGTTTTTGATCAGATTCTACGATAGGATCAGTGAGAGCATTCAAGAACTCCACATAATTAGGATTAACTGCTCGGCCAACACTTCGCATTAAAAAAGCAAATGCTATTATGCATCCAACACCACCCAGCAGATGCGCAAGAACAAAAGTCTCTTGCCATGAGAAAAAGCCCCTTTTGTATATATACATACAGATGAATGGAGAGGTGTAAAATGCAATATTGGTTACTGTATTGGCCTAAAAAAAAAAACATTGTTACATACTCAAACTACAGTACAGTGTTATTAGAAAATCGTAAATATACCAACCGCCGATATTATTTTATCGCCCCATCTCTCCAAGATATGTGGTTGATAGACACTCTGTAGAAATGCAGATCAATTATTTATAAAAGAAAACCATAAAAGTCGATAAATAATAATGGAAAGAAAAAATAAATGCCAAATTAGAAACAATATTTACCTCTCTAGGCTCCTCTCCATAAATCTTGAGCAACTTTGGAGCATGAAGACATTGCCAAACTAGTCTAAACATATTTGCTAATTGCCAAAGATGCACTGTGAATAAATTCGGTACACACCGTAAAATCAATAACTGCCCCAAGTCTAAAGCCTGCGTGGTATGTACTAACTTTCTTATAATGGATTCCCAGATTTGTCGGGATTGGGATATGTCAATTGCCAATATGATAAGCAAATTTAACTCTTTATACCTTCGAATTTTTTTTTCACGCACAATAAACTATTTTTATAATCCTGGATATATTATTCTTAGGATATTAAAATAATAAAATCGACGAGACAATCACACAATCATCGGTGGCAGAAACGCGAATATTATGGAGGAAATCAATAAGACGACAAGTCACTTTATATATAGCAGTAGATCGACTCTGTCATTTTCGTTTTTTTACGTAAATTTTAAGCACAATCTGCAAGTGCACTGTTTTTGGTACGCTTACAGACTAGAAACAGTTACTGAGGGAAATTATCACAGACTTGTTAGGGATTTGATCTATAAGAAATAATAAAATCAACTCTATGACTCGATGGAGACTTAGTAATAAAGCGGGCCATTTACTATGTATTTTTAGGCAGAGAGGCAACATCTTCATAATAATAACAATTTTTTTTTAAACTTTCATATTATTTTAACTTCTAATAAATAACTCTGAATAAATCAAATCAGAATTTGAATATTATTACGCCAGTGTGTGTACCGGGCAAACGCCGTCGACAGAATGACCCGTTGGTTGTTATTTGAACCTTTCTACACGGCTTCCTGCCACAGGGGCGCGGCCCACTTGTGGGGAAAACGGGACTCGAGACATTATTTAAGGTGGTACAGACATATTAATATTTTCTTCACGCGTTATATGTGTTCAACACATGTTAATAAGCAATCAGCAATCATTTTTGAAAATGTATTCGTGATAATTAGATTTGTAAATGGTACATTTTTCTCTCTTAGAATCACGGTAGTTGAAATATTTATTACTTTCAGTCGCGCTAATCGTTAAATCAAAGTCATATACAGTTTCTGTAAATATAAACACCTTATGCTTCTTAGGGTAATCATTGTTATATGCTATAAAACAAAGTGAGATATATCAAATCATTTTATTTTTAATCATAAATAAAAGAAAACATTTCTCTGAATTGTAAAAGAATTGTAATCATATGATTTGAACTGTGATACATTTTAGGCACGGTTAGTGCATGACAGTAAATCATAGTAAAAAGTACATTCACTGAACACTACTCTATACATGGTCCTACTTATCATTTGACCACATACCGTATTAAGTATAAAATATTTTTATCAAGTTTTTGGTGTTTACTTATGCTGGTCTGCTGTATAGTTGTGTAAAAGATATATTCATCAACGCGTATAGAAAAATAATGGGGTTGGGGATTCTCTATTCTATTCGATGCTAGAAAGCAATGGAAGTCATATAGGATAAAAGCTATTTCTTTGATTATATTAATATTAGAATTAGTACACAAGGAATCAATTTTGGAACTAACTGATGCAATATTAGTACAGGGGTATGCTTTTTCAATATTTTTAGAAAATCTTTCGATACTGATAATCTTTTTATATATTCTTATAATCATGCACACAAGTGTTCCACAGATAAGGTCTCGTTTCTATTATGTTATTTCATTTTTGTCGGTATGTATTTTAAAAATTGCTTTTTAAATAAAGTCACGTGCATACGCTGTGATTGATTCTTAAATACAGTCTAGCCATCCCTAGTATGTATGATGAAGCAATCTTACTGGCTGCTCGGCTGTAATGATAAAGATCTCCAATCCAATCATGACTTCTCGGAAGGCCTCTAACATACAGAGTTGTGAAAGGCTTGAATAAATATTAACTACAGTATTTCTATTAACTGTGGTGTTTGTAATTAAAACTATGTTTTGTATGTGGAATAGGCGCATGTATTATTATTATAAGTAAACGTAATATACTAACGTATTATCGATAATGGTCCAATATTCAATTTACGGCATATTCGTTACTAGTTAGATAGTCTATGATTATTTGGTGACACTGACATATCATGACACATTTTATGACAGCACCACATGTAACGTCTTATTTTGTCACCGTATTGATATCAAAGGGTTTTACAACTCCGTAATATTCTTGGTGCATGTATTGTGGTATATAGTTCTATATGGTTAAATGCGTTCATTCAACAGCTTTTTTTTATATGTAAACGTGAGATCATGAAATATGGTTGCTCTTGTGGGGAAAGCATTGTTCGCAATTATTCTTATTGTTGTTTCTGTGAGATGTAGAATTCATAAGCTGCCTCTTGTGGTAAGTATGCTTAATACTGTTAATTTCTACTGTTAATCACTCGCATTTTGGTCCCACTGATGTGTCTGCTAGACCATTTTATACAAAATTTCAGTAATTTTTCTTAAAACAGCAATGTATTTATTTGTAAATTGTTTATAATTTATATATATCAATTAAAAATATGGCTGCACATACAAATAGGTATATTAAGTGAGTTAGAAAATTATATCTTATTTTATTAATTTTGAATATACTTTGTTATTTGATATTAACATTAGCTTATGTACTTTTAATTTATGATTATAAGAACCTCAAAAAATATTGGTTTGCATACTTCATTTTAATAGCAGGCTTTGGGTTAGCTAACGTATAGAAGCCATAAGAACCAGCTCACCTTCTAGCATCATCTTTAAAATTGTAATTAATAATTATTGTGATACATAATTTTTTAAAATAAAATGGCATTATACCTAAAACATACTGGTTTCTATTCTTGTATATCTTAGTTAATAACATGATTTATTTAAATATTGCAGAGTAAACTATAATAGGTTGAAGTGTTCATCATATTGTTAGTATAAAATACCTCATGAGATTAATAAAATATTATAAATTTGTTTTCAGGATGATGAACGGCATTATGTAGATCTAACAACATTTGGTTTCTTTCAAGGAGGCATTCTTGATGTGCGTATGGTTAATTTCAAGCTCCCATCAGGTCCTGTGTTTGGGGAAGTAAGTCAAATAAAATCATTATAGATTGTCAGTGTTTGTAAACCAAAGCTAGTGATATTTTTAAAACTGTTACCTATTAAGGCTTAATTATCATATACATATATCACTATACTTATTAAGGTTCAACATTTTTTTTCAGTATGGGTTTACTTTGGATCGAACTGTAAATGATGCCATTAATCCATACTTAGAAGTTCATTCCGACACATGTATACTGAAAGGAGTAGAGAAAAGCAGCCCACTGCTCTCTCCGCACCATCCAGCTATAGTCTTTTTAAAGATGGATTTTAACAATTTAAGGTAGGTCTAGTCATCGAAATTATTATTGATATTGCATGATTTATTTTTAATTTATTTTTATTGCACTATATACCCATTTCATTATAACAAAATCAAAGCTATATATTTGAAAAAAAAAAATATATATATATATTATCTAGGGAGAGAATTTTAGGATCAATACAGCCCATATGATTGTGAAAAAAAAGTTTTATTTATTGAATAACAAATAATTGTTATATATAGAATTTACTAGTCATAACTTAATGGCATATATGTTATCATCATAGTGTTGGAACCAACATGTTTATTGTGTGAACTACCTTTTCTGCTGACAAGTAGTCCTATATTTCTCACATAGCCCCTTAAATAATCAAAACCAACATTAAACTTTAAATATGACTTAAAATGCGTATTACATTGTATAGAACACAGCCACTTTGATTGGAATGCCAAATTGATGCATGATATTTGAAGAAGAATTGTGGTCAAACAATTCTGGTTCCATTTATTAAAATACTATTATTATTTAAATAAATGTGAAATATCATAGGTAACATTGATATCAATCAAAGGAAATCTGCATTTTCAGTGTTCAATCTATTGGGTTTACTGAAATAACTGGTGTGAAACACTGTGGTGCCGATTATCCGCACTTGTCTTTGTCATTGATTCATTCATCTAAACTACTTACAAGCTGTGCTTTAGTGCTATTCTACAGACAAATCATCAACAACCTCAGAGTCTACATTTTCGTCTGTACTTCGTATGAATAAAAGATTAAAACAATTATTACATTTGTTCAATATTCATATATACTTACATACATAATATGGTAGCTACGTGCGAATTCATTTAGTGATCATGTATTTTTCTTTACTATTATGGTTTAATTAGTTTAACTTATATCTTATTATTCATTTTAACAATAGCACAATAATGTTTGCATGATGTGGAAACTCACTTATTTTATAACAGTATTGATATTTGTATATCTTTCACAACATAGGCATCATGAAAGCATTGATGATTAAGAAGGCTTTGGCTCTTATATTATATCTTACGTATTAAAAACAATTTAGGGTTGATTCTATAGGGAGGGTGGGATTCAACTGGGCGTTATAACCCCTAGGGATCTCCAATAGGAGCTACATGATGTCATAGCCTCGATTGTTTATCAGCAGGGTGCACCAGAAGCATAGGAGATTGACTCAGACATCAAACCACAATTTATAACTTCATTAATTTATATCTGACTAATCCCAAACTAAAATGCTTTGGTGGTCAACAAAATCAACAAACATCTTGGTTTTGTAACAGGTGAACGGTATATAAAATTCTCTATACACAATATTATTGTCATTGCTTTCAATATGCTACAATGAATAAAACATGCGTAGTGCACGTTTTATCGTTAACGCACTTATTTTAGCTTGCGTTCTGAAAATCATAAAAATAGTGCTTCGCTTTTGTACTAAGCTCACCGTTTTTTACATATATTTTTGCGTGTACTCAAAAACCTGTTATACAAAAATTTGATGTTTATGCAAAATTGCTGGCAGCTTAACACATATATATTTAAATTCAATGCTGTTGCATTTACTACGTTCATACTGCAGGCATCGCATAGTAGCGACTTTTTTAAAACAAAAAATTAAAGTTTAAATGCTTAATAAAAAAAAGATTGAATTGAACTTTAATATACTGTGTGTTTGTTTTATTAGTATTTTCCCAATTTTTGTATTTCTCTAAGCATCATTTCCGAATAAAATTAAAAAACAAATAAACGCGTTCTACTATATTGTGGAATCTTTTTCCTTTATTCTTTTATAGTATATTATATTTCATTAAATTTTAACGGCAAGGAGATGTGATAAGGCTGGGCGAAATCATATAAAGAATAAAAACGCACAAGAATCTTGATGTCAATATATATTTTGCACATTAATAACTATTTATTTTTCTATGCTTTCGGAAGTCATAGAAAAGAAAAAGTTACGAAAGAAAAACTAGCAAAATAGAAAGGAATTAAATACTGAAAAACATGATATACCCATCAGAAGCACTAAAGTATAACAATACTAAGCAGTTGTTACTTAGAGTATACATAATCTTTAGGGTATTAATGAATCCCGCGAAATTTACACGACATTATGATATTGATCTGTCGTAAATCCGCAATATTGTATGTAGAAACTATTTTGGGAGAACATAAACTAAGAGTATTTCTGGAACAATCCATCATCACATCTCATAAACGTCATTCTGCACATATTTAGAAGAAATGTGTGCAAGGTTTTGTAAACTGCAGGTCTGGTAATGCTGGTGAATAACATTGGAAACACTAGAATATCAACGTTTCACTTCTGTCTTTGGAACTGACAATAACACTTGCAAATTTTTTTTAATGGGTCAAACTACTCTTACTACCTAAGTTCTTTATCAGAATCGTTGATTAGTATACACGGTTTTCTTAATCTTACTACATTTAAACATTGTAGGTTGAACATAACATGCGAAGGTGAAGTGTCGGCTTTGCATCTTTATCAGAATCGATCGGTAATCCCAACAGACAGAAGCAAGCGGCAGTCTCAGTATATGTTTGTAAACAGAAGACGACGAGCCTTAGGTATTTATTTTATTTTTATACGTCGGTAGCAGATGTGCACTGATCTATGGATTTATATATAAACTTAATTGTAAATTAGCACAAAATTTGTATTTCTTATGGATAGCGTTACTTAATATAAAGTCTTCATAAAAGAATGATTTTTGCAAAGTTGCTGCCAAATTGCTGGTTTTATTATAAACATAAAAAGTGTATGTATAATTTTAACTCGAAAACGACTAGATCTATTATGAACCCGAGTGTCTGCGGCTGTAGTAGTCAAATAAAAAAATATAAAGTTCTCGTCATACTTTGTAGTCTGTCTGATTTTGCGCAATTCGTTGTACAGTACGCAATGAGGCTAGGCATACGCTACCGATATACTACAGCATAATACAGAATTCCCAGGACAGGGCAATCGCTAAGGAGAGGGGAGAAGGATACTGCTATATGCACATCTGTCGGGTTAATTTATTAAATTATTGACTTGTAATTACCCAAATTTTAAGTAATTAAATCAAGAAAAATTTTACGGGTGCCTATCTATATATCCTCATGTGTTTATCAAAACAATTTTCAGGACTTATTACGTTCTAATTTAAATATACTGTGTTTAATCGTTGTTGCCACGTTCATCATCATGAAAATCTATAAACTAATTACTATCATAAGTATCACAACGCGTGACAGCACAGGGCAAGAAGGTTTTAATATCTCCAACCTTAGGGTACCACCCGAGTCCGCGGGGTACTTAAAGTATAAGCGCGAATTTCAACTTGTGACGTAGTTGTGAGGGGCCAAAAATATTAGCGAAGATATAGTAGTTCTATATTAAATAAAACTTTTATGTTGCAGATAACGACAAGATTGATCAGCGAACGAGCCCACAGTGTTCGTACGCCGTATTACCAATTGTCAGGGAGTCGCGAGGTGGTTTTGACTACTACAACACTAGTGTAATTATCACATTGTTTGTCTCTGTTTTTGAGTAAATTCAATATAAAAATATTGAAGTCGGATTTTGACTAAAATTGTAATATTTATCACTTCCCCAAAATTAAAATCAAATTTAACAGAAATCTTTGTAGCTGTGTAGACTTTCAGTTCAATTAGTTAAAAGTTCGATGCAATTTGACTATTATTAATATGAGCTATTGAAGTAGACTAAGATTATTTTCTTTTTAATATACTTCATAATAATTTTACAATCTTCTTTCTTTCTTCGCAAACATACCAGATGCGATATTGACTGATATATTATCGCAGCGCAGTTTTTGTTAGATACTTTGATATCAAATTAGTCGAGACTTCATCAACATGGTTATCACCGGTCCCCGAAGAACAATTCGACGGAATCCACTTTATGGCACAAAAATTTTGAAAGCTAACATCTGGATAGATAAAGAGTTTCTTTTGAAATATTTACAATTCTGTCTTTCAAGGGGCTTTTAAGCCTTTTACTGCTTCCTTTCACCTTACCTTATGACTGGGCGCTCTTATGAAAAAAAGTCAAAAAATTGATTCTATGGAATAAGGGAATAATATGTTAATTTGGAATAAGTTATGTAAATATTCAAGCTGTTGAACTGCACTACAATATTAATATCCTGTCTTGGTGCTACCCGAGTAATTATTGTTAATAAGTACAATATCGGGCCACTATATTAAATAACCAAATATTGTAATGCCGTAAAACATTTATCAGTGCAAATAAGACTTTCCCTCAAGCACGAGGATCGTTGTGATTACTCTATGTGGTAAAACTATAGGGAATAGTGACTTCCAGAACGGAATCCTCGCGACATTGCGTCTTTCGGGCAAGAGTAGGGAGTGTAAGGGATTCTAGTTCAAAAATGTCAAACGATTGAACGTTTCACTGCGTTATTTCGAGTTTTAGTTGCCTGCATTGCATAAAACATCGGGTATAGAGAAAATCGACACGATTCTAATAATAAAATTACAAAGTCGAGTAATTTTCAGGTGGAGTTTTTTTGTTTAACGGAGATATTTTTATGGTGAAAATGCAATATATTTAATTTTAAATATTTGTTACAGTTCGCAATGTACGTGGCGTCCGACAAAGAGGAGGGATTGTATAATTTGTATTTCCACAACTGTCCGCATAAAAACTTCGATCCGGCACCTGCCATCAATGTTATGGTAAGTATTACCATGATAATTTGTTCATCACAATTCATAATTGATTAAGAGGCTTTTACATTATAGTGCATCATTTGGGCTTAGATCGCCTTAGCAAACTTAATACACCTTTGAGAAAATTATGGAAATATGTAATTCTGGTATGTAAGATTTCTGGCGATGTTTTTCTAACTTGTGCGATGTGATAATATTTATTTCGATACGAACTTACATTTTCAAAATTAAAGGAGTGGGCTGGATTCGAACTCGGAGCCTCTTGCAGGTGACCGACGATTCTAGTAGATTATTACTTTTTAATTCGCTAATAGTGATTACTAAGTAAACATAAGCGGAGATAGACTAGATAGATCTCGGAAGTCGGTTGCTTTGAAGACAAAGTAACTACGCGTAATTTTCAGAAATTATGTAAATATTTGAATGTATTAGTTTCGTTAAAGAAAAAATGCATCGTAAAATAGACAA
The DNA here is from genome assembly GCA_003671415.1 of Megathymus violae. Classification (NCBI taxonomy): domain Eukaryota; kingdom Metazoa; phylum Arthropoda; class Insecta; order Lepidoptera; family Hesperiidae; genus Megathymus; species Megathymus violae. The sequence continues at coordinate 6,491,872 of PDGT01000004.1, read as the reverse complement.
GCACACTTGAAAGCACAAAGTTTTCCAACCCGCACACAACAAATGCACTTATCTAAAATATAGGTTTTGGTTATCCAACAGACTGGATACCTAGTAAGTAGAATAACTTAGTGACCGCCCTGGTGATGTTCTGGTTGACAAATTACTATATTTACATGATATTGTAGCCTATGTTCATTCGGAATAATATACCTTTCAAATGATAAAATACTTTTTCAAATAGGTGCCGTGGTTCCTGATATTACTTTCCGCATTTACACAAATTTACAAAATTCGCACGCTCTCTTTATAATATTAGTATAGATTAAAATATCGCAATCATTTTTTTTATATAAAGGGGCAGGTGTCTAAGAAATAAAACGTAAAAAACTTAATTGAAATCTACCCAGTAGTTTGTCCGTGATGCGCGTGCAAATGGCAGACCTCGTATCGAAATATTATCTTCACCTGAGCTGTTTTAGTATGTATTGTTTCTACCCTTGCAATAATTTCCAGATTGAGATATACGAAAGCAACGATGGAAATTTTCTATCAGCTGGCGAGATGCCCCTACCGGCCCTATACAGCATGATGTCTCTTATATTTCTACTGTGTGCCGGCTTTTGGACGTTCCTCCTGAAGACTAGCAAACATAAGGTCTACCGCATTCACATAATCATGTGCGTTCTGGTGTATCTGAAGGCGATGTCGCTGGCCTTTCACGGGATCAACTTTCATTTCATACAGACTCGTGGTGAACACGTCACCGCTTGGGCAATTCTGTACTACATCACGCATCTGTAAGTGAATTATATTATGTTATTGTTTTAATTTGTTATCAGTGTACAACACGGGTGTCTCCTTATAAATGAATGGGAGAGATTATATTTTGGCTTCGTTGAGACGGCTTGGAACACGAGACCACTTTCAGAAGGCATTTAAGTCGAGCTAAAATAACTGCCATTTTATTTATAATTACTTAGTCTGTACTGTTTACTATCCAATTTCTGACCAGTTATGACTGTGGTCTACCGGATAGCCTGATCGATTCGACTTTACTGCTGTATGTTACGAATGCTAAAATCGTATCATTTGTTTAAGTTTAACAGACCCATTATATTTAACTACTTGATCTGTCGCGTGAAAAAAGTTAATAGTTTCGATAAAGTAGTTGTTAAAAGTGTGGTGTTACTTAATTGATAATAATGCAATCAGTATGACCGTAGGTTCGCAAAGCGCTTTTCAATCATCGATCAATTTAAAGTAATGTATGTTTTTTATAATTTAATTCTGTGTTGGTGTGATTTGCAGACTAAAAGGGGCCGTTCTTTTCGTAACGATTGTACTGGTCGGTACTGGGTGGAACTTCATCAAACATATTTTAGCCGATAGAGATAAGAAGATATTTATGATTGTGATACCATTGCAGGTATGTTGATTGTTAAAATTTGATTCTTTTTGTTTAACACGACCTAGAGGTCATCAAATGTTGTTGTGCAAGTAATATATTGTAGTTCATTATTGCCAAAGCTGGTGTAGTCTAGTGTCTAGCGGCCTATTATCCAAACATACGGCTATCTTCTATATGTCCAGATTACTTCTAGATGTTTCATTGTTCAAACATGTGATAGATAATTTGTAAGGGTGCAAGCATTTGGTGAAGAGACGAAATAAGAGGGAAATTAATTTGATGCAGGATTCAAATTATGTACTCAGCCAAAAAAGGTTGGCAGAGCAATAGACAGCCAGACACGTAAATAACAAGAATTTTATTTTGTTATCGTATAAATAAAATGTTGCTAATTATCTGTCTGTCTTTTCGTACACCTTGTTTTTTTTAAGCTACTTAATAGCTTTGAAATTTGTTGTTTGTAATCCAATAACAGACGTACATAGGTATATTTTAAGTAAACTAAATTTGGTTATGGGTGTAGACTTGGGGGGATTAAATTAGAAAATGAAAGAAAAAAATACTTGGCCGTATTACTAAGAAAGAAACTTTTAGATAAACTCTAAATTTCTATAACGTGTGTCCAACAAACCAGCAGAAGTTCCGTCTGATAGTAACCTATCACCGCCGTCTGTTTATGTCCGTAGCACCAAAGACATGACTAACATGTTGCCGACCAGGGTGTACTCTTGGGATTAAACTGGGTAGAATGATAACCGATCGCAATAGTCTCGCCTACTGATCAACAGGGTGCATTACGAAAAGCGTCGGCCGTAACCCTCGGTCACGGTAGAGCTATCTATAGCTTTTAGCGCCATTTGAACGATTCTTTCACTTCACGTAAAATGTATTATGGTTTTTTGTTAAATAAATATCAATTATCAATTACCAACTTTAATTGCAAAGTTCAAGATTTAATGACTTTAAATTCAGGTAAGTAGCTGTAATTATTATACGCCGTGCAAATTTATTTTGTTCCTGGAAATTGTTTTCGCATTTGGCTTTTTGGCGCCCCTTGGCACCTGGCCCGCAGAGCGACATGCGACGAGCAAGCCCGTCTTCTCTATACCAACAGTTCTGTGATTGTCAGGTAGTGGCGAATGTCGCCGAGATCATAATAGCTGAGAGCGAGGAAGGAGCGGCGGAACACAATGCATGGCGCAGTTTGTTTTTCTTCGTCGATATGATTTGTTGTGGTGCCATTATGATCCCTGTGGTGTGGTGAGTCATTAACTTTGTTTTGTTAACAATAAGTAATGTAGTATAATAAAATAATAGACTACCAATTTGATTGAGGATTCTTATACGTATTTATAATTTTTTGATACTTATCCTTTCACGGCAAATATAGAATATAAAAAACCGTCAGTAAATAAGTATTTGAAACACTACTTTCGATCCAATGTGCATCGTTTTTTTTAATACTAGCAAATGTCCTCGCTTCGCTTCGGAAAAACTACGCTTAAAGATAACATCTACATTTTTCTGGGTTTTTCTCGTTACGTGAATTAGAAATACATATATTAATTTATAACTTTTTTATTTATGGACGGATTACAATGAAACAAACTTTATATTTTAAGTGATGCTTACTGCATACATTATTGAAAACCAGAACAAAATTGGTTACGCTGTTTCTGAGATTAGTGAGAACAAACGCACAGACAAACAGACAAAAATTCTAACAACTATTGTTTTGTGTTCTATTGCGTTAATAAAAGCCCGTAATAATGTTTTTTCTCATATATCGTTCGTTCACAGAAATCGATCAGTTAGAATTTTATTATTAGGATAGATTTATATATAAGTTTTTTTTAATTATAGTTATTATACTTTTTATATGTATACATACTAAGTTATTAAAAGCCTATTAAATTTAATTTGAATAAAGAAATTAATATGACTGTCGAAGAAATTCGTAAATAACGATTAAAAGGTTTTTTCATGATTATCGTAAGGTCTACCGATAACATATATAACTTATCATGTGCCCAATCATATATTTTTTTTTACCAATTTTCATCAAGATCGGAAACACGTTCTAGAATTATAAGAGAACATAAAAAGCAGATAAAAATTTGAACATGGTCGAATTTAGGCCAGTGAGTCATAAAACGAATATCAAACATAATCTATATGTTTACTGCTATATAAATCTGTTGAGATTTTCGTGTTTGTTTCGAGATAACTCAAGAACGGCTTGACCGATCTTAATGAAAATTGGTATGTAGTGAGAACCCGTGATTGCGCAGATGATGGGCTATATAAAATATCACTTAATTAAGGATGTCTAATCAAATCAAAAAATATGAAATTTTTAATAATCATTATATATAACTAATAGTCCAACCCGAACAATTTCGGACGGAGTCGCTAGTATGTCATTAAAATTAAAAATACAGAGAGAGTCTACAAATTTAAATAGTAGCATAGATTATTGATAGTGTAGTTAAATAAATGGCAAAACGTGTTTTCAAACAGCTAGTAAGTTTATAAATATGAATTGTAATCCCTCGACAGGTCCATACATCATCTGGAGGATTCGTCTACGACCGACGGTAAAGCGGCTGTTAGTCTGCGCAAGTTAAAACTCTTCAGACATTTCTACCTCATGATCCTGTGCTACATATACTTCACGAGGATTATTATCATTATTCTCGAGGTAATTTATATTGAATTGTTAATGTAACTTAAACGATCGGCCGGGAAAAGCAACGTTGGGTGTAGATGTGAATTGGCGAAATATTAATAGCGTAATGGACGTGGTTACGTGTACAATGCCTTTTTAGTGAGTATTTACAAATTATTATTTGCTTCGATATAGGAATAATATCGTGTGGAAACCTGAATACACTTTTTGAGTTCGCGATTATGTTCTCAAAAGATATGATACGTCTGCCAACCCGCAATTTGCCAGTCGAGCGGACTGTGGTTTTCACCCCTCTCATTGTAAGAGGAGACTCGAGCCCAGCGGTGGGACAATACTGGCAGTAATAATAATTAAGGGGGTTGGTTTGTAGGAGCGAAACATCTGCGAACAAATACTGAAGTTGAGAAAGATAAACACAAACTAAATTTTGTATACGAGCGCTGCATGGAACGGTCACGTGGTAATTTTAAATCGAGATTTTAGAGTACCTCTATCCGTTGTATAAAAGTCATATTGATGAGTTCATAATTAAATTTTAATATTCGTTTTTACAGAACACGGTGCCATTCCAGTACTCGTGGATTGACGAGATGTTCCGCGAAATGATTACATTCGTTTTCTTCGTGACAACCGGCTACAAGTTCCGACCGGCCGCCGCCAACCCTTACTTCACACCGACACACGTTGATGAAGTCGAGCCTAAAGTGTGAGTGTCTTCATATTTATTAATACAATAAATACGTAGCACAAATTATGTGTGATATACTCCGTTTGGGGAAACTAAAAAATAAAGTTCTATAGTTAAAGTATTTATTGTTAAATCAATAATAATTAATGTTAATCTTAGAACTCTCAGTGATCTATACGAATTTTTTTGTATTTTCGATTAAGTTTTTCCTGTCCATCTCTGACAGACTTCAAATATTTTCCTCAAACAAATTCAGTAATTATGTAATGGCATCTTTGAGACTTCGCCGTTCGTTGTGGTAGTGCGGCGGCCAAAGTGAACTGTCTTCGTCGTTGTAATGTGCTTGTGTAAAAATCTCGTGACCGCTTCCCGGTCTGCAATATCTACTGAATCTCTTCATACGTATTCGCCTTTTCTCTTGGATTATTTTTTTCACTATTCCATTTAAGCACGTCTCTTTCCATAATAGCTGTCAAAAGGAGACTACACGCTATCGTTATCGACTGCGCTTTATTCTGTTATGCCGTTATAAAATGCTCACACACACAGACTCACACCTCCGTAATAGGATTCCCTGTATTGTTGTTGACACAACCACAAATAATAAATATCTGCTATCTATCTGTTACCGCTCGCTAAACAGGGACACTACCAACTGTGCTATAAGGTCGTCCATCGCTATTAGATGGATTTTTATAGGTATTTTTCTTGCAAATATTAATAGCCGACAAACGAATAGATGGATCACTTGATGGTGAGTAGTCACCGCCATCTACGAAAGTCCGAAACACTAAAGGCATCTCCGACGCGTTACCGGCCAAAATAGTACCGAGGTGCCCACTTATTACTGGCTCTCCGACATTTATTCTTAAAGAAGGGTTGTAACTAACCAGGGGGCAAAGAACTTTACCGTTTTGTATGGACTTAAATTGGTCGGTACAGAGCCCAGCACCTCGAACAAGAGAAACCGTTCACCATGTCGTTCATTGCTTAGCAGGGTGCACTACGAGCAGTGAAAGTTAGCCGGTACTCAAAAAAAATGGATCCTCTTATACCTCATAACAACATGGTATTTTCAGAATAAATTATAACTGGCCAGTGTGTTATAGAAAAAAAAAACTGCATGTCTCATAAAGTTGTGTAGTTTTATATGGATGCCATATTTTTCTTTTTTTATTCATTTCTAATTTTTCTTCATATTTTTGAGTGCTGGTTACGGTTCAGTTGTTCAGTTAGTATGTTATATGCAATGTAATCTCTAGTATGTGCACGATATTGAGTATTTGTATTGTTTATTAGTTGTTACAGTTGTTCTTAATGTCTACTTAACCTGTTGTCCGCTTTGATGGATGACGGTTTGGCTGTATTTTCTCCGGTAGAAAAAGGTAGTAATTAAAGAAATATTTTATTAAAGGTTATCAGAAATTGGAGTTCTAGAAGGGGTTATGAAGAGAGACATGAAACGGGACGATATGCAACCTCTCATGCAAGACACCAATTCTGATTAGGTAGTTCATGAACACTCTTTATATATATAATAAAATTTGTATCGTAACACAGAAGACAGCTGCTGTTATAGGATGAGACAAATTGAACAACAAATGAACAAAAATAGCGATATTCAATTTTCGTGCAACCTTTTTAAATATTTTTTTTTCTAGAACTAGGTTACAACGAGATTTCTTGTCGGATTGCAACGCGTTAGTATTGCCACTGATATCCATTATAAGCTTTGACCAATTAACGTCCTCATTTGCTCATTTGCTGATTAATTTATATAGGAAAAATAATTGAAAGTGTGAGATTTTTGGCCAAATTTCCATCGATATTATGTACTGTGCAACTGTCTTAATTAAAAAACGATGCAAATCTTTATTTATCTATTATCTCTTCGTATGGTTAAAATATTCATTCCTTTTAGTCTTTATTCTTGAGAATTATTGCATTCTTTTTGTTACTTAACGGTCCCATGGAAACAATTGAATTGTCAAAAAAAAATAATGTTGAAATAATATATAAAATGTCTGAAAAATTTATTTTCCTATTCAGAACTCTTACGTCGCAGGACCAGTAATGAAAATAAAAGCAGAGTATCTAATAAAATGTCCCTTCATTCTATTATTGATTATAATTTAAATTTAACTATTTATCTTAAGATTATTTTGAGGAGCTGAATTGGTACAGGTAACATAGTAGTCTATACAAGATCATACTATAAATTATTATTCGTCTATGTTGTTAATTTAAAAATTACATTCGTGTGTTTTGGTGACCTTCTTTCATTTGGTATATAGCATCTGTATCATATACGTATTGAAATATACAATTATTCATGTATTTTGCATCTTCATTCAACTATAACTCAACCTGTAATCAATAAGCGTTTACAAAATGTATTACTTGAACACTGCTATTTATAAGCTACTCTGTATCATGAAACAATTTGATGGTTGTCTGTGTCATATTTACCTTAAATTCTTTTCAGCCACGGACACGCATTGTCGTCCAGTTTTATCTTTATCATCATCCCGGTTTTTTTTTAATATTAATTGAGGAATCTCACTATGTACAGAATGATAATTTAATAACACCGAATGTTACAATTTCATACAACTATGTGCTACAACACAGTTGTTTGTATATTGATGTATTCTGATTGATTGATTGATTGATGTATCAAAGGAAATTTTCACCGTGACCTGAAAGAAAGCAACATTTTTGTCATGCTTATATAGAAGTGCAACAACAGTATTTGCAAGCTATCTTTGGACGTTTTCAAACAACTTTAGTAAATGTTGCTTTTTTGGTTTGGTTTGTTTGGTTGTCAAATACAACAACTTAATTGTTTCACCATATAGTACTTATAAATAATCCATATTATGTGTACTTATTCTATATCCGACAGAAATATCTTAATATAAGATTAATGTTAAACAAAAATTAATAAGCAATGAGCAATACTTAATTAGATGTGATATATTCGACAATGTTTAATTATACTTATCTGTATGGAAATGGTGTAACTTAATAATGTAATATTTTTGGGCGTAGCTGAAATAGTATGGCGTACAATCCCTAGTATTCTGCTGGAGTTAAAATCTTAAATTGTAACAATATTTATGAAGATATTCATTAAAAAGTAATGATTTTGCAAATCAATATAAAGTTGATATCCTGGGTGTATATTAGAGCATATCATTCTTTGGCATAATGCTACTGGCTCTGTTGCATGTAGAAATTATTTTACTTTATTTAAATTAGACGCTGACTTATTTGTGACTTATCTAATGAAGTCTTAATTTTATTATCCTTTTTTATTATAGTTGTTAATAATTATTTTTATTATCAAGAAAATCTTTAAATTTTGTGATTCTTAAATTTATATCATACTGCATTATAGGTTTTTAAATAAATGGTAAGTTAGTTAGCACTATTTTTTTAGTTCATTTGCATGTGGAGGCTGCTACTAACTTACTTTTTCGTTTTTATTTAATTTAATAACCGACCACCCCAATCTACTAATATTTTTTATTACATTTTGAAAACATGAAATGTAAGTATACATTTTTAAGCTCCAAGTTAATAGTTGCTAGGTAACTTAGGTACCCAATTATTGATAAACATAGATAAATAATTACATCTTAAGATACTTATTTAGAATCAATCGAGTTGCGAAGAGATGAAGTTACTATTTACTTCTTACGTGTATACTGTGAATTGAACTTCCTCCATCGGAGCGGTAACGTGTAGGTGGCGCCCCCTTTTTGCATGTTTGTTCGTGTGCTCGTTTATGCATAAAAATGTAAAAATGTTACTTAAGCCTTACAATTACAATATGTCATAGTATTCGCGTATTTAGAACTTTCTTGAATATCGATTTGATTGACGCGTTTTGTCATTTGTTTAGTCTTTTTGCTTCAATGCATGCATATACAAATGTGGGTGTACGTATTTCTACATGGGGCACTTACGGGTTGTGATCATATTTTCATTTATATTTATTCATAATATCTACATAGGTATAACTTTACATATAATGCTACAAACCAATCTTCCACTTAAAACAGATACTAAATAAATAATAATAAATAAATTCTGCATCTCTTCGACTCTATTCACATATCGTATATAATAAATTGTTTTGAGTTTCGAGTGACCGATAGTTTTCATCGATCGTTTATTTGCTTCAAGTACTGAATTAAGTTGTTTTAAAATAATATCGCAACTTTATATATTTAACATTTAGCTTGTAATATGAGTTACTTAAAATTGAGCTGATGCAAAATATATCAAGTGAGTGTTATTTGTTAATATTAATTTCGAGTAGTAGGCATTTAAGGAAAATATTAAGATATATACATAACACAATAAGTGTATGTTATATTTCGTATTCATTATATATATATATATATATATATATATATATATACATCTATTCTATATATTTATATATAATAATGAACTTGTTGTAGTAATATGCCTATATGGCGTTTGTTCTTCACGTTTTCCCTCACGTTTCAATATTTCATGTATTTATTTAAGAGATAACTGCATTTCTCCGTGTTGCCATGTTTATTCAATAGACCATATTTTTTCATGGTTTTTATTAATGGCCAAGTAGAAGAATGCATGAGGTCGATCGTAATTTTTAAAATTAAGTAGTAATTAGTCATAACGGACTATGTCCAATGAAATATATGTTGTTTAAATTTAATTTGTATGTGTCTAGAATACAATTTTAATAATCTAGTAACCAATAATAATTCGAGTAAAATCTAACACTTATTTTTGCTATGAGAGTAAAAACGTTACGAACTAAGCAACCAAAGTTACCTTACACCATTTTAGTAATTACAACATTCATGGCAGTTTAATATTTTTGTTCAATCTATAGTGTGTGTATTTTATCAAACATGTGTATATTAATGTATAAAATAAATCGTAAGATCAATAAGAACACTTTTCTTTCACACCCTTTAAAGTTCCTCAGAAGTGATTCTGTTCATTTAGTCGCCTTCACGGCCCTTTTTTATTTTGGCTTCCTCAACGAGATTTCTTCCTTTCGCTCTCTCCGACTTCAAGTCTTCGAGTTGTAAGCCTAACTAACCTCCGGAGATCTTTCGTTACGCAGTTTTATGAAGGCTTTCTAAATCTTCGTTTGTGTCTTAAAAAAAAACTTTAAAAAACTTTTGAGATTGGAAAATCCTAAAATGATTTCTTTGGTCATTAGTATATACCGTTCATGATTCATCGTTATACTATTCGTGGTTGGCTTTAACCTACTGGCGGCCCACAGTAAATCATGGGATTCTTTTAGTAATTGAGTAAGCATAGAACGTCCACCACGCTGCTCCAGTGCTGATTGGGGAAGAGGTTAGTAGGAAACTAGGTGTCGGAAGTTTTTAGGTCGCCCGATGACCTCTGACACGTCTTAGTAGTTGCTATTTAAGGATAACAGTCGGGACCGACGGTTTAACGTGTACTATGAAGCACGGAAGCGTTTTATGAAATTTGCCACACGCAGTCATCCATTTCATTTCCCACCGCGTCCGCTGTCATTCAACTCTATCGATAATTTTGAGATTGGATAACGTCGGGCTTAATGAATAAACTCCGGTGACTGGTTTGGTGTAGAAAATCATCAAAATAATGCTGTTTCAAAGTTTTTTTTGCGATTGCTGGTGTATCTATACCGTAGTTAATTTTTGTCGAGTAACATTTTGCAATAAGATGACGTTAAATGATGTTATGTAAATGATAGCGACCAAAGTCTACTCTTCTTATTATCGAAAATGGAGTGCATAATTCAAGAGTTTGTAGTTCGGTAAATGACTGAGATAACTACAAACATTTTTATGACATTTTGTAGGTAATATCATGTAATTTATTAATAATTAATAAAATAATAATATTCATAGGGCATTTTTTCAACTTTTTAGCGAAATTAAATAAAAAAGGGTAATTTTTTTCAAAAAGTTTTCCTTAAATTTCTTAAAATAAATCCTATTTAATTTTGGGTAGATTTTACACCTCGAATAAATAAACTATGATGACAATTGGTAAAAAAAAAACAGAATGAAAATAAATGTAAAAACAAAAAAAATATTTTGAACATAGTGCAGCAAGTCAGGGTTCTCTACAAAAAAATTAAAAAAACTAATAAAAAAAACTAATCCGATAAGACCTGTACTTTAATGGTATTTGTCGATAGTTTTGTCCAGATAATCAAGAGACGCCGGGCGGTCACTTCGCGCTGGGACACCTGTATATATATTGGGGACAGCGGGACACATACTTTAAAAGTAAGACCGTCCCGCTTTGAGCATTGTATCATTAGGTATGGATGTACCATTATAATCTAAAACCATGCAGTAATCGTCACATTAGACGTTATAAATGTTTATCACCATGCAAATTATAGTAATAATACTACAAATTGGGATGTTCCCAACCAATGCGATACGAATAACAAAAACGTCAATCATTAAGAACTTCGGTCGTTTTAATTGTAGGTACCTGCGATGAAGCGAGTTGGCGTCAGGCCAGAAATTCCAACAACTGCACGCCACGCTTGTTGGTGTAAATGTCTCGTAAGTTGTACTAAACTCGCAAATCTTTGCTGCGAACGATCTCGTAAATAATTGGACTCTTTTAGCGTCAACAAGTAGGAAGCGAACTGTGACGACGCGACGTGTTGTAAAGATCAAACGAACGTTTATTATTAGTGAAAGATATTATATATAATTTTTAGTGCATAAAAACTAATATGAGGAGTAAAGTATTTTAGTAATGATATACTTTTCGGTAATTATGTTTTAATAATGTCTTTCACGAAACTTCACTAAGTTTGGGCTTAATTAATTTCTAACGTTTTGAAGAGCAATATGTTAACAATATGCATTTGACGGGCTTCGTTATACAAATTTACTTAAATGCCGACATATAGTGGGGACGTTTGAATAAAACAGAGTCAAGAGCCTCGAGCGCCGTTGGCCTGCAGCCATGAACACGTGGCACGTAAGGAAGCTCCTCGCGACGTAAACATACCTATTTGCACAACTGATCTTGGCCAGATCTTGACCCATTAACACGGGATGCGATGTCAGAGCTATGTCGCTTTATGTATTTTTAGCTGGTAGACGGGAGCGCGGTTCCGTGGAGTCGAACAGTCCACCCGTGAACCATTCGACGGGCTAGCGGCACGCGCACGCAGCATGTCCGCGGAAAAATGACAACTCGAGGCATCAGGCGAAAGAAATCGTCCCTCTCCGAAGTAAAAGTAGCCGTGATCGGCGCTCCATCGGTCGGAAAAAGCGGTACGTGCAAGGCCGGGCTAGGATCCGACGTCCTGGGGTCCCGAACTCCGGAAAGTTGCCGAAATTCGTGAGTGGTTTTCGAAATTAGTGGGAGCAAATTTCCAGTTTCGTGGATTTTAGCTGTGCGAATATAATAAATATTATTGTTGAAATGAGTTGATTTCAGAATGAAATAAGCTCAGATTTTTTTTTATTCGTAAAGGACAAAGTAAATAATGTAGGGTTTCAAAATTATGTTTAGAAATTGTTTAATTAAATTTTACTTACTAAAAAACACTAATACTTTGTGTTTGATATTAAATTAAAACTGCAGGTTAATTGAGGATAAGGAAAAATAATGAATAGGCGGGTATCTATTTGAATTTTATTTTTACCATCCATTTCAAGTTCAGGTGATGATCATAACGAAGCTTGTCTAAAATAGAGTTAAAATGAGTTATCTGAGTAATATAAGTTCAAAATAGTATTTTAATTTCCATATCACTGAACTTGCAATACCGTCAGTAAACAAATGTATAATTGTGTATAAATTTAGTATGTAGATACTTGATAGTCTCACTACGGTAAAAAAAGACCCGAGGGATGAAAATTTCAAGCCCTAGATAAGTCTCTACTGTAGGCTTAAAGACTGATACATAACGATTATAAATGATGAAAACTGCTTTACATGCCCCCGCAGTATTGCCGCGTACTGTAACCATTCCCTCCATTTGAAACATGTACCTAGCTGTGATGACCCTTAGAATTATGGACTATGTGGAATTCATACCTAAATGGAATCATGGTACCAAAAATTATTACAAATTATTAACAACGTTTGTAAAAAGATTTAAAAAAAAACGAAGTGTACTAGTAAATAACTGTTTTAGAAGACACGATATGACAAAATTTCTTTCAATCATGAGGAAAGGTTATTTACGAACAGTATAGTAATTTTATAGCTACAGTTAGTTGTGGTCGAGTAGCGGCTTTTAACATGAGAGTCTCAAATTCCAAGTGGGAATGCATGCATGTCTAATTTCTTAGTTGTATGCATATTAAAAAATTATTATTACTTCCTTCAGTGAAGGAAAACATTGTAAGAAACTACATACTATTAGTTTTTCATAATTTTCTCAAAGCTTTGTGAAGTCCAATCTTTAGTTAGCCAACGTGAACTACGACCTATCCACATGTACTTGAAATCTGAAGAAACTTGAGTCCAGTATTAGGGTAGTAATTTATTTAAGACGGTGATGTAAACTACCTGATTTTCCGGAGATCCTGGTAACCGTTTATGGGTTACATTTTTTTATGTTAATATTTCTTTACAGTTTTAATACAGAGTTAAAGTTTGATGAATAACGTAAACGAATGTGGGTTCTCAACAAAGGTGAATAATATACATCTAGTGTTCCCAAATATGTTTTGTAGCCTTTTTGAGTTTGTTGTTGTTGTACACCGAAATGTCTATACATTCCAGGTCATCAAGTACCTACGAGTGCATACACGTAATAAGAATCTGGTTCTATTCTGATTCCTAAACAATATTGCGTGCCTATTATTATTCTATTATAATGCACTAGCTGGCACTAATGCAGCTATGGTGAATGATTTCCCAAATTATTAGACACATGCGAGTTTGAACATGGGCTCAAATTGCAAATATGTTTAGGGTATCATACTGATTTGGACATACGTCATGATCTATACATTACATTCCTAACAAATCGTTTTCAATCGGACCGATTCAATCAATTACGTAGAAAACATAAATAATGTGCGTACAAATTACGATTCGAAGTAGTAAAAATTCCATAGTGATCTGTTTTGGGCCATACCGCTTGGAAAAATACAGAATATTCGTTTTTATTCGTTATTTGCAATCACTGTTATATGTGCATATGTGTTGCTTGTAAGTACCTGAATGAAATGAATGTGCTTCAATGAATAAAAAATTATTGCCAATGCATTTGTGCATGCTTTTTTGCTCCTTTAGATCGTGTGTTGCTTTTATTTGGTTTAGATTTTTTCGGGGAAATTTTTCAGACCTCCATAAGAATCATTTATTGTCTGGGCGTCTCCAGAAATCAAATGTGTTGAGGACTGCAAATGAGAAATAATACAGACACAAAACATATAAAACAATCATAGATATAAATCATAGTCACATTGGCCAAAACGCACAATTATTGTCAAACATCAGTAGATACCATACATTATGACGAACATTTTAATTTATCACAGCTTGTCTAAAGTCTTAGTTTAATTTTTTTTTCCATTTTAACAAAGTTATTATTGTAACACTGTAGTTATTTTTAATACCATAATAAAATAATACACAAGCAAAAACTTCTGAATTCGAAGTTTCTGAATCTATAGGTATTTATACATGAAATCTTTTTCAACATATGCGTCGAGACAATTTTAACCCCTTTTTGTTACTTTATTAATTCAACTAAGGAATACGTATGAATAATGGTTGCCAGATTTAATCTGTGCAATTCATTAAAGTACCAGATTGTTATATAAGTATCCACGTACTTTGACAAAATTATTACCAGATCTATGTCAAATCACCTCGTGTTTTGATGTAGTCACAAATACTATAAAAATACTAGTATGTAGGTATGCATATTTTATTTTGTGGAGTTAAACATACCATACTACGTATACATAAACATACATACGTAATATGTAGCAAAATGAGTCATAAATACGGCGATGGCTTTTCTTAAATGTAAACGGCAGACAAACGAGTAGCCAAAAATCGCTCATGGATGACCACAGATGCGTTGTCGGCTAAGAAAGAAGTAAGAAAGAAAGTACTAGCTCTCAAGCCCCCAGCCGGAACACGACGAGTTCGAGACGAGGATCGATCTACGAACCTACGCATATTAAACTAGTTTATCTGAGATCTTTTATATAAAATCTACTAAATATATGAATAAATTTTATATAAAAAACGACATAATACCATTCACTATAATGTCAGAGTTGACACTTAAAATTATTCTTGGAAAATTATCTGAAACAGTAACATTTTGTCAGTATTCATAACCACACAAAAGCAAATTGTCCTTATATCCAGAATATTTATTGAATGTTTTATCTTCCTGGACTTCGAATAAATATTATTTCAATTCAGTTCAATTCAATTATAGTAGAAGTAATATTATTATGGTACAAGTGCAGCTTTTAAAACTTGATGAATATTTTTTTAATATTGGTTTTTTTCAAGGAGACGTGAATCGACTTCGCCGCATGAGTATGTGGGCTATCGAATATTTTCAAAGCTTTAACTCGATCGATTTAGCTTCGTTACATATCTAATTTTGGCGCCAACATTGTTATTGGTGCGTAAACTTCGATATGTATATAGGTCAATGAGAATAAATTCCAGTGCCCTACTGTAACCAAAATACGAAACAGTAGGTATACCTTGAATAGAATTGCATTAAATGCAGTACATTCCTTAATGAATTAATAAGAAATATATATTTGAATATTAATTTTATATTTTATAGATTACCATTAAAGAAATGGTAATCTATAAAACGTAAGAATGTGGTGACAACTTGTATACTCTTAATTAAAAGCATGTTGTGTTCTTTGTTATTTCTGCCAATGAATGGCTTTCGTATCTTTTGAAGTATGGAATAATAATGATAATATATTTCCTATTACATTAGATGAATAAAAGTAAAAAAAATACTCACTAAGCGACCAATAGCTTCTGAACGATTTTTTTACGTCTAGCTAATTAATAATGACAGTACGTAAACGACCAGACACTGGATAGCATGTATATACATAATTAATATAATCTCGAACACTTAAAAACCTGGCAACTAGCTTTTACCTGTTAAATGAACGTTTGCTTAAGTTAGAGTCTAACCAGGGTCTGTTCTCTCGACAGGCATTTCACCAAGGTCCGTGATTTACAAAATTAGTTTGTAAAAAACAAGAATTTAATTTTGTCGGACGTTTATTAAAATGTTTTAACGCCCACTTCGCATTTTAACGCTTTTGTTCGTGACGGTCATTCGAATGAACAATGTTTACGGAGCCGAGTTATCGACATACCTACCTACGCCGAAAGTGTTACGTGTTTTCATTATATTTTCACGCGCACTGATCACGTGATACTCATTGTGCATATACTTATATAAAGTAAAAATGGTTACGCTAAGATGTAAGTAGAGACAACAAATTACTAACAATCTCTTTCATCGTAAATTTAATATCCAATAAACATGCTCACATCTTGATTTATTGTGAAATTCAAACAAATACTGGAGTGCAATGAAAATGTAAAAGATTGTTTATTTGTTTTTCGTAGTTTAAAATTCATGGACTATTATTAATAAAATATTTTCACGATGAAATATGTTGTTATAATTGAAAACTGCATTGGTACTGGGCTATTGGGCACTTAAGCCATTAGAATATTTTACATATAATAATCACCAGAACTTTTGTTACTCGGATAACAATTACACAAACGTTTCCTCAATCCGCTGTTTTACACCTTTAGCTCTAGTCTACCTTAATTACAAAGTAATTAGGGACTAATGAATTGGCTTAATCGCAACTCGTATTAAACTCTACATGTGTATATTGTTTGTTAAAATCTAATAAAGATACTCCTAGCGTATACGTTTGGGACGTTATATTATCAGCATGATAATCGTACAATGCGTCGGTTAATCCTGAATGGGCCAATAGCCAAGTTACGAAAGACAACATATTCTAAACATGTCCAGTCTATGTTTATTTATGGTTTTGGATTGCTTAATCCCTAACTCAAATACGTAGACTTAAAGCATTGAGTCTTACAAACTAAAATAAATATTGAGAAATGATATCATTGAAAATAATTTAGTGTAACAGTATTTGTGTAACAATATATTATTCTTGTGTATTTTAAAATGTTTTTAAACATTCATTCATCTTCGTGTTTGACAGATTAGTCTACTGGTTAGTTGGTAGAGAATGCTCTTCGCATTTATTCGCCTATTTTTTAAATCAACAAACAAAAATAGCAATATTTTCTGTCAAACTTAATTGCATAATGACACTTACTGTACTTACGCATTGTCTTTGTATCCATAATATATACAGGCTGAATTTTTTAATTGGGCTGTTGGCTCTTAATATGGCAACATTATGTATTTTAATGGAGCATATCTGAATTCTATCGTTCAATCGATCCAGTCACTCTGGTCAAACATTTTTTAGTTTTTATACATTTCCTTCCAACTACACCTTGATACGGTTCGGACGTGTCCATTATTTAAATTAGTTTTTATTCAAATGTGCCCTCTGTAAACCATAACAAGCAATAAACCAGATTGTGTTACGTATTCCATAAAAAAGGTGTTTACTTTACTCTCATCTTAACTGCAACATTAATACCTGTGCAATTATAAGCAACGTTGCGCACATGGGCGTGAATGGCCAAATCCGAAAGCATGAGAAATAGCGAAAAGTACTCAGTGCAGTCTCTGGCCCGGTTTTGACGAAAACTAAAACTGCATCATTAGATTTTTTAAAAACCAATATTCCTACCTAGGAATAGAAATTGTTGATTTTGTAAAAAACCCACACAAAATGTATTATTACACCATTCGACAGTGTCGCGAATACGGATCGAATTCTGGAATACTTAAGGACACTCTCTATAAACAACTCTCATATACCTGTAGAGTAAAAAATCAAATTCAAGTCGATATTGGAATTGAACTGGAAGGTCGATTTAAAACTGTTACCTGATCCTCTTATAAATATTGTAATATCAATATCCAAAAAAATTCATCATAAATCACAATGGTAGATTTAATTCGGTACGATCGTTTAATTTGTCGTTCTAACTGGGAAAAGAGCAGCACAGTAATTCTGTAATCTCACTTATTCTCAGGCACATAAATATTTTATGTGCCTTTTAATAATAATCCTTTCATACATTATTAAAGTATAAGATATTACGGTAAATTACATCATAAAATGTTTTAACCAATTGTATTATGGTAAATTTATTCATGATAAACAAGTTAAACTAACCAAACTTGTTATGGCTTTACGTAAATAAGAGCTGCCTGTGAGTTTCGCATGCGAGTTTATAAAATTAAAAGTAGTATAAAATTACAATACCTGGGTACAGACTTCAAACTATGGAGTGAAATACAATTTTAGTCATAATAAGAATAGCTTTGCTGCTTTATTTCATACGTGGGAATTATTTAATCTTCATATTGTTTCTTTATGCACTTTGTTTTATACAGCAATATCAATGATGATTTGAAAAATAAAGTAATTTAAATTCCAAATTCAAAGTCACCAATTTTATAGATGCAATGCAAAGCTTTCTAAATTTATAAGCTCGACTTCACTTCCTACGATTTAACTCAACAATAAAATCATACCTACCAATATGTTTAATCCATAAAATTGTCGATACTCTGTTAAATATATATTTGCAATGAAAATCAATTGAAAACACACTCTGTGTCTATTTCCGTTTCCAAATAAAACCAATATATATTTACATAGGGAAATTGCACTATCCACTAACATCTGTAGACTGCTGAATAATCTATTTGAATACATATTGGAACCTGTGTTTCGTGGTTGATTTCATCACTATAACACATTAGAAACATGAGGCTCCTTTGAAAATGTGAGGAATAAAGGCAGTAGTAGGTACACCACGTTAGTGAGGTGCAAATGGATAGAATACATGTCTTTGAGAACATGTACTATCTATACTACTATATAATTAATCTGTAGTGCCTATCAGTTTGATTGTACATTCGATTTGTTTGCCAAATTTGATGACAAATATTTATTTTATGAGTTATTTGGCCATTTTAACAATTTTTGTCCTTCTATCTGTGCGTATGTATGTCCCGGGATTATTAAAGAACAGTTTAACCGATGTTAATGAAAATTGGAATGAAGTGAGAACACGTGATTTTGTAGATGATATGCTATATAAGCTATCAGTAAACGTAATTATGTCTAATTAAAGCAAAGAAAGAATTTTGAATATTAAATTAATTGTTCAATCCGAATGAAGTCGGAGGGGGTCACTAGTGGATATATAAAATACTTTCAAGTTTCTTCACGATCCATTCAAGGAATTAATTTAAATATTAAATATTAATTTCTAACACTCTTTGAAAAATTACAAGTGCGTAGAGATTCGATTCTATTATTCCATACGGCGTTTAATTTAAAAGTTACTTATTCTGAATTCTTTGGATACTAAAATGCAGCTATAGAAATGTAATAATTTAAGTATAGAGATTAACTTGAACGTTATATATATTCATATAACGACTTTTCCAGTCGAGTTCCTCATAATTTTAAATTCAATCTCTCATTAAGTGCTTTGTGTTTAATAGAACATAGTATGTAATTTAGAAATCAATTATAGTTTGATTCGGCGAAGAAAATCATTGTGAGAAAATTTACCATACCTGACAATTCTTTTTAATGTTCGCGATCGTCAAGTCCGCACACATGTGTCCGATGTAAAGAGGTTTTATGGATTGCATTAAGAATTCTATAAGCTGGAAGATTTTAAATTGACCAAAGCAACATGCATCGATCGTCAATATGTCTGTTATACACGCGCTTTTAGCAGTCGCGCCAACAGTCTACTTGATTTATAAATAAACTTTAATTCCGTAGGTCGAGACGCTGCAATCTCACCAAATCATTCAAAGTACAGAGGTTGAATTATCAAAAATATTTGACACTGAAATAAAAGGCTGTCACATAATCTTTTTTACTTTATTAATTTATGTTTTTAAATACAAAAACAACTATTTAATAACCCTTTATTTAATGGATTCTTTTTCATACTACACCTAAACTTCGCGGGGTTCTGAGTTAATGTTCCTGCAAGACATTTCTTTAGAGATATTAGTAATTACATTTTGCTATACTTTCGATTTCAATTCTAATTACTCGAATAAGGTCCAATTTGTAAACAAAATGCACGAGTGGACTGAACGAAAGCCTTTAATGTAATCTAGGTACAGATGGTACTGTTATATGTATCTCTTTAGTGTTATTTCGATTTCAGCAACAAACACGTTTATATTATAATTAATGATGTAATATGTTGAAGTTACAATAAATAGTTCAGTCTGTAACGATTCCTCTGATAATAATTTATTCGAATTATTCCTAACATTAGATCGCGGCCTTGCAGGCGATCGACGAACTGTTAAAATAAAAATATCAAAGGCGTTAATAAAAACACGATGAACATGTGACGATAAATCAATTTTTCGGATCCCATGAATCATTTTTAGAATTTGACCAGTAGCAAAGGATTGTTGGCCGAGTTTCCTGACTCCATTAATTTAAGCAGAGCATACTCTTATGCTTGTTTTAATCATCATTATTATCATCCTCCTGCCCGTATCCCAACTTTATTGGTGGTCGGCGCAGCATGTATTTTTCTTCCATACTTCTCTATCAGCCGTCATCTCACTAGTAACTTCCATTCTAGCCATATCATCCTTCACACAATCCATCCATCGCTCTTTGGCCTTCCTCTACCACTTGGCCACTTTCATACTTCCTCTTATGTACTCATTCCTTGCTCTATCCATTCGCGTTATACCACACAACCCTCTTAACATTTTCATCTCAGCTGCATGCAGTTGTCTTTCATACATCCCTTTTGTGGCCCAACATTCTGATCTGTACAAGACAGCAGGTCTGACCATGGTCTTTAGATCTTCCCCTTAAGTTTAAGGGGAATACGGGGGTCGCAAATTGCCCCCGTAACCTGCCGCCATTTCATCCATCCTACATTAATTCTGTGCGTAACTGTCTGATCTATTTCGCCATCACATTGTACAAGTGAACCGAGATACCGAAAGTCGGAGCAAACTGGAAGAAGCGCACCGTCGAGCGCTATGGCTTCAGGACTGGAGAGACCGCCGAAATCGCAAAACATGTACTCTGTCTTGGTTCTGCTGATTTTCAGGCCAACATTCTCCAGATTCTGTTGCCAATCCTCCAATCTGCTCTGGATCTCAGCTCCATCTTCTCCAACCAGAACAATGTCGTCAGCAAATAGCATGCACCAGGGTGCCTCCTCCTGTATGTCCGACGTCAGAGCATCTATTATCAACAGGAAGAGGTAAGGACTCAAAGCCGACCCTTGGTGCAAGCCTACTGCCATATTGAACTAGTTGGAGTTGCCAACAGACGATCGGACATATGTACAAGGTTGCCTGTACATTGCACGAATTAACTCCACATACTTCCCAGGCACCCCTTTCTTCTTCATGGCCCACCACAATACTTCTCTACTTATGCTTGTTTTAATAATGGGTAAATTTCGAGAATTACTTCGAATTTTTTTTTAATTATTCGAACCTTAATAATAGTAGTGCAAATTAATAAAATAAAGTATGTACTTACTATATAATTAAACACATAGTTTTTTCCTTCAGTAGTGTAAGAAAACATTGTTTTATATATTTTCTATGTAGGAAATTGTCGAGAATTGATACTAAAGAAAATGAGTATAGGTTTTTTTATGTAAACAGACAATAAACGTGTATACAAGCCCTTGTTGTAAGTAGTCATAGCGTTCTTTGGACGTCCGCCTTACTAAAGGCATCAATGACACGTTGCCGTCCAAGGTGGAATTAGAGGCATCGCTTATTACTGGCTCTTCGATAGTACAACTGAATCGCTCTTTACATCCCATAACAAAAACATTAAGAATGAACTAAGTTAGTATTAAACTACTTTACGGAGTACTGTTCTCATCTCTGGACAGGTGCGTCACAATATCAATTTAATCCGTACAAAAACGCGTAATCCTAATGTCTTCTTTCGATATCCGATGTTTTCTTTCATCGAAAAAAGCGATAATCAATGCACACATAATTTGGAAAATTAGAGGTTCGTGCAGGTTTCCAAGTCCCGTCTCCCGTGTGGACGACCTACGTTCAAACTAGGGAATCCAATCCCGCAAACGCGGGATTCCGCACCTTTTTTGCGGGATCAGAATTGCGGGGTTGCTCATGCGGGATCCCGCACGTTAGCACATGGCTTGTCGAATGCGCTTCTTCTGTACTTCAACGAAACCGTCCTTTTCTCGTCGCTCAGTTTTTAAAGGTTGTTGCGGCCTACCGGATGGCCTACTCCAAAATTCAAATTCAAATTGGCTAATGATTCAAAATTTTGTTACATTATTAAGTATTGTTACTCAAGTATATCTGTTTATATTTAATAAACGTTTAAGATATCCTTACATTCAATTCATAATTAGTAATGAGTATTACCATAGCTTTAATTCTTTTTGAAGTGTATTTATTATACTTAAAAATAATAATTATAAGAAATTCTCTTGTCTTTGTTTCATTTTCTTTTGAAAAGACTTCATAAACGAAAAAATATTAAAAAAGCTCAATCCCGCGGATCCCGCATGCTTGCTACTATTATGGCTATCACTCGTCCTTGAAATCATAAAAAAAAATTACAAAAATCCGCGAGAAAAATGAATGGTACTTACTATATCTTCTACACTAATATTATAAAGAGAGAAAACAAAACAAGATACAAATTCAGACTACAATGAAAATATCTCGTAACATAAAAAAAAATATTGAATACCGATATTAAAAGGGAAACTTATTAATGTTAACATGTGGTTCTATACTGAGATTGTAAATACAATGTAATATAATAAATAATATCAAATACATATACAATATATACTTATATAAATATATGTACGGGAATATTAGTAACACATGAAGCGTTCAACAACTATTTACAGTTATTTTCAGAAACATGGGAATTGTATTAATTTGCAGCAACTTTGTTAATGTTGTTGCTTTAAAATCGTTCGTAAATAAAACAATAACCTGTTTATGGAGTTTATGTCTGGCTATATGTTGCATTTACTTATTTTACGGCTTTTAGTACATTGCACCATATTTTCAACGTATGTATAAGCAAACATTTATGTGTATTACTAAATTCGGTCCAAAAATAGTTATCTACTGCGTGTTCATGGTTTTTGTTGCCACGACAATATGCCAAAACGTATTTAAAAGAATGTACATACTAATAGACATATTTTACCTTAGGAGGAAAAGAAAATATTTGGTTGTTTAGTTTCTTTCTACTATATCTGCCATAGAAATCGACGATGTACATATATGTATCTTTAAATAATAAAAAATATCTATCTGAACGCTATAAACTGGGAAAGTATTATACTTATTTTGAGTTATTAACAAGGATGGTCTAGATGGATGGCATAAATATGAAACAACATTTATT